>JAAXYX010001101.1:0-26406 GCA_036851915.1 Ptenothrix huangshanensis
GTCCATGTTTAAACGTTATCAACACGTTACTTATTTATTATTAGGCTAAATGACCACTGAATATGATTCATGTATTTGACTCATATCATAAAAAAATAAATATTTACAGTAAAATTTTTTATATACAAACATAAATTATTTATAATTGGTTGAAATTAGGTCACAATAAGACCTAGCTTAAGACAATTATTCCTAGCCGACCAAATACGCTAGTAAGTTATAACCGAAGATGTAACTCAATTAGGTCAATGAAAAACAAAGGAATTAAGGGCCGACCTCAAAGAAACAACTACCAAAAAGTCGCTACTCCCAACATTTTTTCCTTAATTCATTAATCATAACTGTTCTCAACGTAGACTGCTGTCAATTTATCCTTTTAAGAGTTCATTTCTGACTTTGTATTCCTGCAAACAATGTTGACACTGTAAATAAAGCAATTCTTACGAATCTTGTTATTTACCCATAACGGCCATCCAAATCTCGTCCCTTTGACCATTTGGTTCTCACAGCAAGTGTGGTTGGTTCTCAACTTGCAAATTGTGATATGAGTAGTTGAATGTTGGGTATGAAGTGAAAGGAAGTTTATGGAGTGAAGATGAAGACACAACCAGAGCTAAAGGACACATGTTAAGAGATTTATTCTCATTGGATGCTGCCCTTGTTGGGATTACCCTCCTCCTTCCCTGCTGCTCTTTCCGTCTTCTTCCGACGTCTCACTTGTTATCCTTCTCCTTTATTCCAATGTCGCTGTGCAGCATTGCGAGCAGAATTACAACAACAAGGAACAACTTTATTCTCGTGTGTGTTGTCATAAGGCTTCAGCCTAAACAATGGTATGAATTATTGCACATTCAACAGTAGGCCGACACGCTCACGTATATACAAAGAATCTCCATTCCGTCAATACATTTCCTAATAAGCCACAGTAATGGTGTTTTATGTATGTATGTTATTTAGCCGTTAATTGCCTTTACGCTATGCATCTAAAAGGAACAGCTAGAATTATAATCATTGTGTTTTACATTTTTGTTAGTTTAAGGGTTATTTGTCTCTACCGTTTGAATATTGTTCGGAGTTCACTTCATTTTGTTTGAGTAAACTGATACCTGAAATCCATCGAGAGAGTATTAAGAAATTGAGAATTGTGATGGCTGAAAGCATGTAGACTGCTATTGCAATTCCTGCGAAGACATTTCACGTTAGAACTATTAACTTTACTAGTAAAAAGTTTTAATGGAAAATAGTTATTTCTTATCAAAATTCTTTATAATTAAACTATGATTAACTCTGTCGTAATGGCTGAGGGACATAACAAAGTTACTTTCGATTGGGTACTAATAAATTATTCTAATTGTAAGTTTTGTTGAAAGTACACAACTAACTGGACATTCGTGGGAAAATGAGTAATATAAGATGCAACTACAATCAACCTTGCTGCCTTCTATAAATAGAACACGCACCTGGATATTCTTGAAAATAATTTGACATTTTCTCTTGTGCTGGAACTTATATATTAAGCCAGACTAAATAGTGAGTTGTGAGCCTAGGTAAAGGATTATGAGAATGTGGGATGCTACGAAAGGTGCTCCCCTCCAAGTTAGCCTTCACATTCGTCCACGAAGGTATTTGGATTGTAGATACGTGGTTGCGTACCTATGCACCCATTCTCTTGCTTTCAGTTTGGCGTGCAGCGCACAATATCGCTGTACAAATACAACGATCGGGGTAGTGGTTGTCATGGTGGCGTAAGAAAGTGAAGGATGCCTGCCATGAGAGACTGCTGACTGAGGAGACTTGGAGATAAGGAGCAGCCACTCGCAAGACACAAGTGCATGGAGAGATCGGTGGAATTGAGAATGACAGCTGGGAGTGAGCAGGGGATGCATACGGGAGTCTTTGGTAAGGAAGGAGAAGGAAAGTTGGAGGCTCCGTTACAATTCTCCTCCACACCAGTCCCACAAACAAAGGCCGTGTCTCCCTCACTGTCGACTACATTACACAGCGTTCCATTGCATTGCTTTCAGCTTATGGCAAAAATCGACTCGATAAATTTATGACGGCATGCTTGAGTGCATTCATTGTTTCCCGAGAAGTCCCGAGCGCCAACAACGTCATCATCTCCTTTTACGCTCCACTCTCCACTACATACCAAAATATGCACCGAACTCAAGCAAGTCTCTCCGCGACTCCCCGACATATCCCCGGAATATCCCTCTCTACTTGATATTATCTACTACACACTACACGCCTATGCTTCCAATATATTATTATCAAGGTTTAAAGTCAAAGTGAGTCGAGGCAGAGAGTGCGATGTTGACTTTCCATACTTTGATTCGCATTCTCTGTCTACGTATTCCTCTGCCATTTCCCGGCCTTCCTTCTTCACTGTCTCTGCTCCTTGCGAAGACACCACGGAATCAGGACACAAGCCGTAGACACCGGATCCTAGGCATGGCAATCACCAGCTCATAGTTCAACTATCGCCCAACTTCCATCGTCCACACAACTTCCACTTTGCCCATGCAACCCCAGCAACCTTCTTAGTCCTCGTCTTCAACACTCAGCGCCCGAGTCATGCCTCGGCAATACTATCTTCACCTACACACACTCACCACGCACCATCTCAAAGTTCAACACGAACGCCACAAGTGAATTCAAACGGCTATCATTCCTATCCACAACCCCGTCTCCTTGGCACTTGAACTTGAACAGGACAAATATTTCTACCCCTTTCGTTTTTTACCTTTTCATCCCGTTTACCAATCGCCGTTAACAAATATGCTCTATTTATGTATTATCTACTCAAACTGTACGATTAGCAGCATCATTATGTAGCTATTTTAAAATGTAAATGTTTTAAAATGCTGGGTGATGTGTGTCAAGCAGCTGGGTTTTCGCGGCCCAATCTCTAATTAAGAACGTGTGCAATGCATCACGATGTCCAAACTGCATCTAAATGGTCCGGGGATCATGAATACCAAGCTGAGGATTTAGCGGATGCATCCAAGGAACAGAGCGCAGAATTTAATTGGATTGTGATGGGTGATGAATATGAAATGCGATTGGTAAAATAAAAAGTGCAGGGTTGGAAGATTGGACATAATGCTGCGTGTCCATGTCTGGTTCAAGGCACAGTAAACAAATTGTGGCCCTGAGCGTGAAATTAATGTTTGATTCGATATGCTCATTCAGTTGTGGTCGAAGCTCATGAAACAACATTCAAATCGTATTTGCTTTTCATGCTTTCCAAATTCTAAATGACTTTGTTAAAGCGTCCACAACAAATAGCAATTACTCATCATTTCGATTCAGTTTTGCTTTGCTTTGCGGCATTTGATGTGTTGTGTTGCGTGGAGGGAGTGCGCAAGTATTTCAGTTTCATCTGCGATTACTTGAACGGGAACACTGAGTGTCAGTTTAAAGTTGAATATTTGGAGGTGAGGCATGGGAGGGATGGAAGGTAAGGCTGTAAAAATGAAGAAGACACCCTCGGAAAAGTCGGGAAACTCGGAATAGCACGGATTGGGGAAAGAAGAGTAAAAGCTTTTGGGCGATTGCAGTGTATAATGAGATGGAAGTATGGAAGGCAGGAATGGAAGTTGGAGCGAGATGTTGATTAAGATGCAATGAGTGTTCCACTATTGGTTTTGGTTATGGTAATCACATGACAATATCCACGCTCAGTATGTACATGTGCCGTTGTGGTGTGGTTGGAAAATGCGGCGATGTGTTCTCTACACAACCAGCCACCTTCCGAGTAACGGCTCCGCACCACCATCACATCATGTTAATGTCTACTTATTAGCAGCTACCACACACTCAAAACTTTTCTCCATTAACTCAACTAATAGTCGAATGCATGATAACTTTTAACAAGGGTCCATAAGGCTTCCGAACGATACTCGTGTTTACGCAGTTCCCGAGCTCAGCATTAACTCCAGCCCATCGCCAGCGTTGCTCCTTCCTGTATCACTTGCCCCCAATCCAAGTCTCAATCAAACATCCATGCTAATAACACATTTTTCATGCGAGCAACGTGGCTTGCATTCACAAACCTATCAGGTCCACACTCCCAACTTCCATTCCCAAAACGGCCTCCTTTTTTAAGCTCTCACAAACACCCGAGAGTCCAAAGCCCACCGAAACAGCAGCAAAACCAAATCCAACACTGCGACGCAAAACCCGCCGCTCTTTCCCACCTACCGGCCACGACCAAGACACACACTTCCCCGCTACTGTCACGTACCAAGAAATTCCGATTTTTGAGCTACTGCTGAAACAATATAAAGACTCATCATGACAGTGCTATGTGTTCCATAGCGTGGCGGAAATGACAGCACTTAGAGCACCACCTCATCCATTATGCAGACTTTTCCACTAACGACTTGATTCCTGTCCTCCTTACACTCTCATTCAATTATATAATTATTATTGTAATTGTAAAAGTGGGAAGAAGTGAATATTGATTGGAGAGAATGAGTTGGTGGACGTTGGTGAGTAGTAAATAAGTGGAAATACGAACGCCATAAAAAGGCATTTAGAGTGAGGTGGAGAAGAGGAGCAGCCTTCGCTTGCTTTGGGTTCCAAGGAAAAGCGAAGCAGTGACGGACCATAAATTGAAGAATGAGGAATAAAAGGAATTTTATTGGAGGGATTATGAGACGGACATTTCCATACTTGACAGACGACAAAATTCCAGCTCGGACTGGAAAATAAAGAATGTGGCTAAAGAGTTGTAAAAGCGCGTAAATAAATATTTACTGACTTGGACTTATGATTTGGTGGACTGGTTGTGGGGTTGAAGCTGCAGCCCCTGAGAAGACGCAGACAATTTGTATGATTCTGGTTCGGAATTGAATTGGGAGAGAGTAGGTACGTGGACGGTGGATTGGTGGGGAGAAGCGCTGCACGTGATGCGATGGCAGAGTGCAGCTCTTGGAAAGTCTCCTCCAATGCACTCGCACCGAACTTACACACTTGTTCGTATGTAGTGGCTGATGGAGGCAGAGCTTTGGGAAGACTTGCAGAGCGAGCCCCGGAGTGCCATCATCAATTGTGCCTTTGCTCTTACGCCACCACCACCGCCGCCCGAAACCAGCCCAGCGACGGACCACGCGAGTCCCAACTGAATCCGCTCACAGCAACGCAACCAGCCGACTCACACGGATACGGTTACCTCCAACTCTGAAACTGATACCAAAACTTAAAGTGATTCCTCTGTTTGCGCTCATTCACGTTGCGCCTTCTTCATCTCGAGCATCGCATCTTGCAAAGCACCCATCAGTCCTCCTCTTCCTTCTGTCACTTCCAAATAAAACGTCAACAACTGCTGCGAGCAAGAATGTCCTCAAAAGTGCTGAAAGAAAAGGCTGAAAAAGGCTATTGCACTTTCGAGGTTTAAGAATCAAGAATCAAGAAAAATCAAATGAGCCATTGCCATTAATAAAGTTGTTTCAGCAGCGTCGAGAAAACAACAAAGTGGCGAGAAGAATAAAATAGTGTCGAGTGTAAAGTAAAGGAGGAAGACAGACGACATGCATTTATAGGCTAAGTAGAGACTGTTTGGTGAACTTTGTGCGATTGGAAAGGTATGGGCGGAAAGGTGTGTGCGAAGAGGACGTGGTGTATATATAGCTCGGTCGCCCAGCGTATCTAGACTGATTGTGAAACTAAAAGAGGAACAAAAGGAGTTAGCAGCACGAATCCGTCGACAGTTGCCATTGTGCCTCGGACTGCTCGGTTTATTCCCAAGATCTGTTCGCATCTCATCAGGAGCCAGTCTTAAAAATAGATGCTGATGTGGCGTTGAGTGCTCCGCTCCGGACTCCAACAGTCACCGAATCATTGACAATCGACGGAGGAGCATGTGAGCACAACGGCAGCACTCGCTCCCGTCTTCGCTGTTACCCTGTGCCGAGTCCTCGTTTCCTCACTCGCTCTGCCACAGTCAGCTGCACCAGTCCGCACGAGCCCTTTATTTATCAACGGACAAGGTGTTTCCACGTAGCTGGCCACATTACGCGTAATCATCTAATCGAAGGATCAAATTTAAATTTATCATTAAAAGTGTTGAACAATTAGTGCTCGTGGTGTCAAGACAACAATAAAGCATCGTCTGCCAGCGCTCCTTCAATCACTGCCTCCATCGCCTGCCTCAATCACCTGCGAGTGTTGCCAAGTAATTAATTTGAATAAAAAAGCAGTGAAATAAGGAATCGAGTTGAAGGAAATGCCTGTGGAAGACGGGGCTAGGTGAGGGTTGGAGAGGAGAGAGGACAAGCGAGAAAGAAGCAACAACACCCAACTTGGTCTACCTCGCACATCGTTCCTTTTTTATCGCATTCTAAAGGATCGCTCGTTGTCAATTGAGTGGAGAACTAGCTGCTGCTACTGAAAAAAATTACGGCTGTGAACAAAAAGAAATTTGCAAGTTTTACACATGATTGGCAACTACTTAGTCAGATAGATTTATTGTATGTTAGGGCAGACACCAGTTTCATGGATGTTTATGTACTTGCTACATGCACATCCCATCAACAACAACAACAACATCAACAACATCAGCTCGATCTCATCGACTCGAATCAAAGTGTCCTCACTCGCCGAGCATTGTGGTGGTGACTGTGCGTAGCGTGCATACGGTGATCGGAGCAGAGTGCGGAGCCACGAGAGAATAAAATATGAGCCGAGCTATTTTACGACTATGCTGTGTAGTTAGTTGGTGAGATGAGAAGCCTGTTATTCTCCTCTTGCGTACTTAACAACGAAACGATACGATTCGATAGTCTGATAAAATACGATACGGCGAGTGATACGCTACTATTACCCAGACTTGTTACAACATACCTATGCAAATTTGGTTGAGTGCCGACGGATAGCCGTCAAGACGTACACACACAGGCAGGAGTGAGGTAGTAATTCACAGCGTGAAAACTTCATTTGCTCTTCACAGAACACTCGTGCAGTTCCTCAACAAGAAGTGAAAATGTCATTGAGCCGACGATAAATAATAAGTGAACAAAGACATAAAAGTCAAACTCAATGTGACTCGCTCCTGACTTTCGCCAAACCAAGTTTTTCTTCTCTCGAGACTCTTTCCAACAGCACTGCTCAAATCCACACACATCCACCCTCCTGCAGGACCCACAGTCTCCGTACAGTCTCAACCGAGTCGTGAGCAAACAAGGAACCACAAGCAGAAAAACTTGAACGTCAATCCAATGCTACGAAATGGACCTGCAACATGTGGCAAATATAGTTACACCCATGACATTACTGCTCCTACCAACGCAGCTACCGATAGACCAGACCCAGCTCCACGATAACCAACACGGCTCCAAACTTATCTTAACTACAGTAGCCAGAACAAGTATCTAAATCTACTCCACAGATACGCATCTCATCTCTCCATCGTCCCAGCTTTTTTACACTCAACTACTTCTCTTACGTACGACAACTCCAACTCGTATTACCGGCTCCGGACCATTACTATTATTGCCCTTATTATTCTCCTCTATTCCTGGCCATCACACCGTCTGCTCCCCTGTCAAGGATGCGTCCAATCGATTATCAATGACACCATCCCATCCCAACCACTCACTCCCCGTCCAATAGTTCCCAAGTAACAACCCGTTCCCACTCAGCGCCTTATTCCTCCACACTGATTTATTCTCCCGGTCAGCAACCGAATACCGACGCACCGGCAAACACCCTCGCACTCTCCAGTCCGAACCCACACTCGTCCACATTCCCTCCTCCAACCCCGTCCAAAGTGTCCAAAACCAAACATCCATGCACACATTCGCTCCGCTTTGTTCCTCGTCACCCATGTTCTGCTTACCTGTGTGAAGAAACGAGCGAATCGAAGTGCCACCCTCCGCCCTCCACTCTCAAACATGATTGACAGAGTTTCTCCCTGCTGGACACGAAACGTGAACCTGAGCAATCCGAACCAACACAATGGACTGACCCCGAACATGAACTCTAGCCCAGGCTCGTCCTCCGTGCTCACGATGGAAAGTTTGGATTCGCTGGAAGGATTCGAGTCGGAGTCGGGGTTCATCGCGAGTAGACCCTGCATGGCCGAGATCCTCAGTGGAGGCACCGGAGTCCAGGGCAATAGTTTGGTAGGTGGAGGTCACCTCACGCCGCTGTCCCTCAGCCATTCCTCGTCGCTGCATCCGCACATGAGTCCCAGTCACCACGAAACCACGCCATCCACGCCACCCAATCCAAATGTCAATAACAACAACCTCTCCTACGCCACGAACGGCGGGGTCGCGATGAATTCTGTCACGGGCGGACTCAATGACATGGTCGTGGTGGACAATCGAGTTCTCGGAGTTTCCGGTCCGAACGTCAACGTGCCCGAGTATCCCTGGATGAAGGAGAAGAAAACCACCCGGAAAAACAGTCATCAAGGTAACAGTAAGTAGCCTTTTTCTCACCTTTTCTTCACATAATCAACTCACACACATCTCCACTCCATAAAGACCATAAATCACACCAACAATCCACTATTATTTACGACGGTCAGAAGCCAAAGCGTGGATGTTGTAAATCTTACCCAGAGCATAACAGCACAAGTCTCATTGTCCGTCACAAACCACATTGTGCCTATCACACAAGCTTATCCGAAACAAGTAAGGAAAATATTTAGACAGTCATAAATAGGCCCCCCGTACGCACAAACGCCAACCTGTCAGAGCAACTTACTCACAACCAAATTCCGCTCACCGTTTATCATGTGAGGCACTCACAGCACTTGCTTCCAACTCCTCGCGTCCAAATCACTCGCCATCATTGACCGGCCAGTGAATTCAATTGGACTGAATCGCATTGCTTGAGTAGGCTGACAAGTGATGCGTCGAGGAGGTGAGCTGCGACAAGGACAGCAATGGAGCAGCAGGACTGTGCATTGATTCAGAGGAACACGAGTCATGTGAGTGAAGGAAAGGAAAAAGTTGACTCGAAAAGTGCTTTGTTGTGTACGCATG
The DNA here is from genome assembly GCA_036851915.1 of Ptenothrix huangshanensis. Lineage (NCBI taxonomy): Eukaryota > Metazoa > Arthropoda > Collembola > Symphypleona > Dicyrtomidae > Ptenothrix > Ptenothrix huangshanensis. The sequence continues at coordinate 8,997 of JAAXYX010001101.1, forward strand.
GAAATAATAACTCATAAATCGCTATCTGGTTTTGAATTTTGACTAATTTATGACTCTGCGTGTGTCGGTTTGTGTCGGGGCGGGCGACCTTTTCAATGTCTCCATCTATGCACTCGCTACACTCAACATATCTCCCAAGCTCTTTTCTTTATTCAACTCTTGTTTTTCAAATAGCAAACTAGTCTTTCACCCAGGCATTTCCACTTCCTCGCAGTCCTACCCAACACAATCCCACTCGACTTGTTCTGGTTGTGCGAGTATGTTCTGCATAAACAGCCCTACGCCACACAAAAATACTTACGCTGGCCATTCTCACTCGCTCATTCGTATGCAAACTTTTTTTATTGGCTACTCATCGCTTTCATCTTTGTATCATTAACCTCCCGAATTCTGCTCCTTTAGTCGATAGTTGCATTTTCCCTGCCATTCGACCATAGCACAAAGACATAGGCACTCGTGTCACACACAGCGCCCCGTTGGCCCACATTGTCTCTCACCCTTTGAGCCCAGTCATAAATCCATGCAATAACTCCAAGCAGTCTCGGGCCACACAGTTCTACTTCCTGTCAGCCGATATCCAATCGCCATTCGTTGAGTCATCTGCGAATTTCTTTCCCCATTACATTCACGAGGAAAATGAGGCCTTTAAACTTAAGTTCAGGATTCAGATGACTTGTATTAAATGAGAAACTGTATTAGAGAGCATTGAATTATTTTCGAACCATATAATTACATTTGTGTTTTAAAAAAACACCAAAATTAAACATTGAAAAATACTTATGGAATTTTGAATATCGAATTATTTCACCCGTACGCCTGGATTCCCATTGTTCAATTTCTCGAATTTTCAGATTTGCCTTAGTTCAAAACCCTAAAATAAACAAAGGAGGGACCACAGGGAGGAATTAATTTTACTCCAAACCAATTTTCCGATTGTTCATTTTCAGTGTTTCTCCGATTACTTTATTTTGTTGATTAAGAAACATTGCATCGCTAGATTCTAGTTGCAATACACGTTCGACGTGTTTCAATATTCTCGTTCGGAAAAATAAGTACGTAATCTGAAATCTATCTAAAACATGCTCCCTCAATTGTTCAAGTTGTAAAGGCGTAAAAATCTAGATAAATGCATCGATCACAGAAAGTGTTTAGTTTACGAGGAGAAGATTAGATCGGTGTGTGATGCAATTGGAGGATGCAGAATGCAACTGACGATGTACTCGTCACTGTTGGCAATCGTTGGTCTAAAGTTGAAAGCGTGTGATGAATTGACTGCAGTCATAGTTGCTAGCAATTGACACGTTTGGGATCGTGGTGATTGACTTTGTCAGTGCATTCGAAGGATTGAGGATGAGGCAGGGGAAAGGACAGCACACCGCAAGGTGATTCACCCTTTGCCCTTTTTCCATCTGCTACTATTCATGTCTGCACACATATTAGGTGATGCGGCTGGTATGAACGAAGCAGATAATTATTAGCAGTAGGTGCTGGAACTAGGTGAGAAGCAGATTCTCAGCTAGGCTTTCTACGCGTTCGGTCAGATGTTGGGCTGACTGTTTGTTTGAAAGACTTGTGATAGACTGAACAAAGGTTGACATGAGTTAGAAAGCGATGATTAGAACGATGCGTCGAATGCAGACTGCACACACGGAATAGAAACAGCCTTTGCTGATGCTTGATTTATCCTGCACATCAAGCATATAGAAAAAGATGTATGCATTGGCAAGAGTACCCTGTTCAAAGTGATCATCTTATTTTGATGCCATACTCATGAGTAGAGTAAGAGGTGATGAATATGCCCAGGACTATAATAATACTATATTTGGGAGAGTGTATCTATGTTGATGTACGGTGGCGGAATGGTGTTGGGAAACACAGGATGATAAATAAAACAAATGAAAACTGAAAGTCATGATCGGACATTTTCTCCACACTCGCACACACATTCAATTGATGGAGATCACTCAGCGGCCGTCGGATTGTGTGACAACTGGAGATACGAAGCGATTGGGCCTTTTGGACAACAACTCCTCATCTGATCTTTTAACCCCGATGTCTCTCACTCTTCCGCCGTGCATGTGTGTGTGGCAGTGGCTATACTCGCTACAATGAGACCAGCCGTCACGGGTAGGAAGTAGGGAAGCATGGAAGCACTTAGACAGAGCACATCTCAAGTCAAGTCTGGTGATTGATGAGTCTTCGATTCCGATATCTCGCAGCACAACACCGACTTCCCTGTACCTTCCCCGCCATACATACAGCCCTTGCTCACTTTACGCACGCCAATAAATTGCTGCCCGAACAACCTCGGCTAATAGAATAACAGTCGCAGGCAAGTCTCCTCCATGTCCCTCACACTCACGTCCAGCCGAGCTTCTTCTCTTTCCGACTCGCAATCAGCCGAGGTCAACCACAGCCAAGTCAAGTGCGAAGGACAGCGTGGCAAAGAGTTGATGCCAACGCCAACCTACCTCACGATGCCTCACTCTGGGCTGTGGTGTCCGAGCCAAATTCCTCACGCCGCTTACTCACCAATCCCGTCCAAATACTTGGTCCATTATCCACCACTTAATGTGGTCAAAGCTCAACCACCTTCCACGCCATCTCACACGGCCAATATTATGCTCATTTACCTACACCAAACCTGATCCTTTCCACAACCTTTCACATGCACACTCACATTGCATGTGACAGATTTTCCCTACAAGAAATGTGCACATTGCCCCACCGAGACGTGGAAACGGTGCGAGTGCCCTTTGGATGTGTGAGGGAAGGAGACAATGGAGGAAGGATCGGGAAAATCGACTCGATGTAAAAGCGTGGAAGGCAGGGAGCAGCAAGTGTTGAGTTATTTGTTGTTCGGGATGAGCAGTTGGAATCAGCTGCGGATCTTCTTATGAGTCGTGTAAAAGGAGAGCCAATTGATGATTGTGCCGTAGATGGGCAGGGGAGTGAGTAGGCATTGAGAACCCACACTCACACAACACACCGTAACTTCGTCTGCCTAGTCATCCATCAGCACTTTCCACGTGGCCTTTCATTCATTGTGTTAAGCATGATACTTTATTCATGATATTCCATCATCCCTTTATTCAGATCGATAATCAAATCATACATTTCCACATTTCTTACTCATTCGTCCGTCCCTTCGCGCTCCTTCTCGCACTACGCCATTTCCATGTAAACACCTAGGCATCCTTTTCAGCAACAACTTATTCAGCTTTATGCATCGGGCATCGCGGTTCACATGTTTTACAAATCATCAACCTTCCTCTGCCATTGTCCCATTGGACTGAATGCATGGAAAGTGGTGCTTATTCCCTGCTTGGAAATCCAAGATGCGCATGCAGCTAGGAGATGGACACAAGATTTATTAAGCTCACACGGGATTCTTAGAGAAATGTGGGGGCAGAGCAAAAGTTGCGTCCAAGCGTCGATGAAGAAAGCAGACTGAGGATGCCGGACATGACGGGACAGGATATGCATGTTGTGTGCGAGGGAATCGGAGTTGAGTTGGAAGAGTGAAGACAGTTTAGGTGGGAAAAGTGCAAGTCACTTCGGCGGGAGAATGAATGAAGGATTGGATGTGAATGACGATTCATTTTGCATAGAAATCCAGTCGGTATGTAGTTGAATGCGTGTGAATGAAGAGAGTAAGGTGAAGGGAGGGATTTGATTGCAGACACAGTTTAATACAGGCCGCACCACACGGCATTAGCGATGGAATCCACAGGCCGCTCGGAATCCATTCAAAGCAAGAGTCAAAAATATCAAACCCCGTTTAATCATAATACGCAAGCACACATGTTCATTTAGATGCAAAGCTGCCAGTCTCAATTTCATTGTGTGCATTTGGACGACAATCCACGCAGTGCTCTCCAACTGCACTCTCAATGCGGCCTTTCAACTCTTCGCAGCTCCCCATGCACCGACGTATCCATTACACTCCCCATCACCGTCCCATCTCCATTTCAACTCTTTTCCACTTGTCATTCCAATTACATTTTGTCACTAATTCCAATCCATCTATTCATTTCCTTGTCAAGCCAACTTACAGGTGCAACTCTGCCTTAGCCTGGTCACTACAGCCTCTCGAATCGCCGACAACGCCAATTCAGATTGAGACGTTGCTTGCACAGTGTCAGTGTGTCCTCATTCTTGAGCTCGCTGCAGTCGCACTTGCTACAGATGTAAAGCGTAGGGAATACCAGGTCGTAGTGAATAAGTAGGAGCGATTGCTGTGTGTGGACTTAAAGGAGGTAGTGCTGCAGGATTTGCTCGATTCATCCAACCCCATGAGTCGTTTCTTTTCTTTGAGGCCGAGGCATTAGAATGATGTGGCGTGACTGGATTGAAATGTAGACAAAATAACAAGAGCAGCAGACAAATAAATACCAGGAGATAGTGATAGCATATGACGGTGACAAAGGCACTCGCTATCAACTGTAGTCTGCGTTGCTTTCCACTCGGACGCAGAGACTGCCATGTTATGCTCGCTCTCAAAGCCACAGCAACAACCGACACTCTATTCATATCCACGCTGATAACGCTCACCAAGTCCTCTTCCACTTTCCAACAGCGTGTAAATCCTGCACACAGGATCCTCATCCACAATCACTTGTCCACATGCCTTCTTGTCTCCTCTTGTCTCCTCTTGTCTTCATTATCCACAACACAGCATTTTACTCTCCCGCTGAAACTCATTCAATGAGCAACAATAATTGTCATCGACTCAATCCACAGAAAGCTCTACAGGACTGCAGGCATTCCCACAATTAAAATCATAACCATGCATTCCCCGTACTTTAATTCTCACAGCCACAACAATACATGGCTTGTGTATTCTTATCCTGGTCCGTCACCACCAGCTTCATCTCTCAATTTATTTACATCCCAGTCATTGCACAATCCTTTTCTTTCACAACTCCAGCCCTATGACTAATAGACACACATGTGGCTCCCTACACAGACCTCTGGTCACTGCACCTGTCCCAATCCACTCTCAAGGGAGAGGTACATGGGACTCAGGTCGATTGGCCTTGTCAGCATTTCGCCTCGATCACCTTTGGAAATGATGGGATTACTAGGCAATAAGCAAATGAAGCTGGAACGGGGACTTTGCTTGGGAAACTAAACAAGGAGGAAAATAATTTGGAAAAAGTGCTGAAAAGTGATTTGTGATTTGAAGGATTGGGCGGGGAGGCGGGGGTTGATGAGGAGGGAATAAAAACTAAGTGTCCCAATGTGTCTTTTCCGAATCACTTCACTCTGTCCGTGCTCTGTGTCTACTCTGCTGTAAGATGCGGATTGTGCAGTGTGTGCTGTAGTTGCGATACACGTACTTTGTCTCTCGGGCTACAGCGTGTCATCGCATATAGTTGTCTCAAGTTGGATTTTCCGTGCATAAAAATATTCAATGAGAGATTCAGAGACAAGGAGACAGACAGAGCTATGGATGTGGAGGAAAGCGGGAGGGAGGAAGAGAAAGAAGAGCGAGAGACATGAGAAAATAGGATTGCAGTGTGATGTTGTATTATGAAAAGGAAGACAAAATAATATGAGAGGAAGCGGCTCAACTTGGGGAAAAAATGGAGCCACCAAGAGGAGAAGGCAAAACGGCAAATTTTTCTCTATTTCCTAATAACGGCGATTTTTCACAAGGAAATGAGCAGTCATTACCAGCTGCTGGTTTGGTTGTTAAGACTGTCTTTTCTCCATGCCTTGGCTCTGCTTGTCTCCGATACATTCGCATTCCATGCCAAGCAAATGCCAGCGCCAATGGCGCGTCTGCATCTCCACAACTCTGGACTGTGCACAATCCAACTTAGTCGCCGCTCACTGCACTGTCTCCATGCACACACACGAGCATATAGCGAGTCTCCAGGAAAGAGTGCTGGAGAAAGACACACATATCTGTCCTGGGAATCCGCACAAGCAGAGGAAGCGAACTCTGCCTCTTTTTACTTTTCTTCACATTTTCCTCCGGTTTTCATTTATTCTTCTACTCCTGACTTCCTGTGCGAGGACAGGCAGGACGCGAGACAGCGCTGAATGCGAGTGGGACTTTGCAGTGCAATCTTACGCCTCTCTATAGCCGATGCATCTCTCGTCGCTCGATTAATTCAAATCATGCATCACTGATTTTCCCTATTATCATAATTTACCAAATTGAATTTCGCATGTACGCAAGCTCGTTGGGAATGATGGAAGGACTTGTGACGAAGACGAGGCGTACAAGCCATAAATTTCCATCAACTTATTTCATCAATTAAATTCCTCGTACGCGGAATTACATGTAAATATTTGGTTGCGCTGGCCATGTATCATTGGCTTGGTATGGATGGCTATGATTGGACATGATTGGACGTGTCAGCGGGTGATGAGTTCACCAAAGCTCTTCTCGAAATGGAAGCGAGCAAAAAACCTGCAAAGTACGAGACGTGGAGAGACTGGGAGAAGCAGTCGAGACCTTAAATGTAAACAAGGAAATAAATTTCTCATTTAAACCTGCGTGACTTCTTTTGTATGCGGAGAAGTGCAGTCGGTGTGTGACAGGAGTGCAAGACCATCCAAAGTGGAATACTTAGTGAGCAGAACAGGCTGGTCGAGGCTAGGGCAACAAGCACAACAAGTGCAGCACCAACCAACCCAGCAACTGGCCAAGGCAATCCAAAAAAACACCAATTCGAGCAGACGGAAAAAAACAAATCGCTCCCACTGAAATGTGCACTGGAAATCTCCGTGCAGATGCGGACCACGGCAAAGATCGAGGCAGGGAAGAGAGCACGGGAGGAAATGTTGCGAGAGTTCACACGAAGATCTTGTGGCCGTGTGGGCAGCCGGCCGTTTAACCGTTTTCACTTTTGAGTCCGGGAATCCGATCGGATGTGACGCGGGCTGAATGTTTGAGTGGAGACGTGAAGGCGGATGAGGTGGAAGGCCTGTCAGTCCACTGCACTATTAGCTCCAACTGGATTTCGTCCCATTCCTAGAACTCCTCGCAATGTCTATTTAATCGTCCAGGGTGCTCTCCTGTCTGCCTGCCTACACCAGTCTCGGTGCGTACATGCTCCGGGCCGTGGCTTCTCAACCCTAACCCCGAAGTCGCTCCTCACTTGGCATTCCGAGCACGTGAGTACAATGAATCAGAAGCGGAAGAGAGAGACGAGTGGCGAGTAGTTGTAGGTTGTAAACGGGTCGTGGAACAGATGCCGGAACATCACTAAACAATTTGCTCGTAAAACCAAATCCCAAACTCGCATTCCACGTCACATCTCCCACTTGCTCTTCATATTGCATTTCTGCCGCAGCTTCATTGTCATTTTATAACATTCCGCTTCACACACACTCCACCACCCCGTCACCCTTTCGCCATCACAATTCTAATCCCACTGCTCTTCAGCACCGCTTAAATCCTATACGGCTTTTATGAATTGCCATAACTGCTGAGTGACTGGAGAACTTGCGTCGAGTGTGTGTCAACTTGCTCTTTCTTTAGTCTTAGTCTCTGCCTTGGACAGGTTGCGTGGTAAGGGGGTGTAAGGAATGACTTGCACGCAGCAGTGGATGACATACGACATGGATGCATAGGGGTGAGTCCTGCAACATGCACCCTCCGGCGTGTTTCATGAATGCAAAACCATCCCACTACCACCTGTACGTACGTTTGTCTATTAGTACAGGGTAGAGCACTTAAATGATTACAGCTGACTGAGAATAGGTAAGTGGAGACGAGTCGTAGCCAAGTAATTGCAGAGACATCCGTAATGTAATGCTCACCGGTGTCCTAATCATCGATCCCAATAAACACTGAAGTTACTAGCCCTTGGCAGTCCTGTGGACGAATGACAGTCCCGTAGCCAGAGCTTGTGGTAGGGCAGGATTAGAGCACGTGTGAACTCGGTTATTTACGAGGATCGTTGGGCAATTACACGAATTTGGAATGTAATGACAGAAGCAGCTTGTGAGACATACTTGGTTTGATTGCCCTGCCGAGTGCATACCTGAGGAAATTAACGACTGGGACGACATTGTAATTCAGCTGACTATGCTATTGTTTAGGAGACAGGCCAAGAGAGTTGCTCGGTGTCTGGCATGTTGGGGCTTGAGAAAAGTGAAAAAACCAGTCGCGGATCAATTAGCGAGTGAATGTTGGAAATAGACAGAAATTAAAAAGGTGGCTTGGCTTAGAATAACTATTTTTCACTGTTAAATTCTACACTTTACATTTGCTGTCGATGTCAGTGGTAATTTGTGCAGACGTGGGTCGAGAAAAGAGACGCTGTCAAAGGAGTCATAATTTTCCTCCTGTCATCTTTCATCACTTTTCACAGTTGAGGGCGACAGGAATGTGTTGTGTGTGGAAAGTGATTTTAGGTCAGGTTTCAGAAGCTGTTGGACGTGACATGACACGATTTGGCTTTCTGTAGTTTCCCCATCCTCCTGCAGTGACGCGAACACAACGCACCCGTCTCTCTACCTGCACACATTTCAATTCTCTCCTCTTCCTACCTGCCCATTCCTCACGTCTCCCTCCTCATCCGTCTTTCAAGCCCAGTATGCACAACTCGTGTGCAGTCGCAATTTGCACGGAGAATATGAATGAATGTGCCAAAGTGTTGGGACGACAGGCAGGACAGACGAGACCCAAAAATACCAGCGTGTATGAAAGAGGAGGGGAAAGAAAGCGATTAGGTATTGGCATCCGCGATAAGAATGTTAGTCAAGATGAAAGACAGGCTGACATCTTTTTGTCGAGTGTCCCAATGCGTTACTCACGAATTTCGAATTCCTCCTTCCGTCTCTGCACCACACATGGCTACTCTCCCTCCCTCCTTCCCACTGGCCACGTCTCACTTCCTCGTGCTCTTTGTGCTCATTTCTCTCCGCCTGGAAGTCCGTGTGCTTCATGCTGTAATAAATGCAGAAAATGCAGCGAGAATGTGTAGATCGCCCAGCCAGAGCATGCATGGCGTTGTGGGGAACGTTAAGAATAGAGTCCAGTGGTGTTTGGAATAATAATATTCCTTACATGCCTCACATACCCCTTTGACTCTTCCTTGACGTCTCACAACCTTACAACTACCCATCCCCATTTATTTTGCCATAAATCAATCTTGAACCGCTTCCCTTCCCTTTCCCCGCTCCACGCACATCATCACTCCGCTCCCTACATACACTAAGTGCACATGGAAAAGCCCTTTCCATACAAACGCAAGTCTGCACCACACGGACCGGATAAAACGATTCCATAACCTTCGAAATTCACTCAGAGCGAATCGCCTCCAAGTTCTCTCGGCGCAGGCAGCAGCAAATCATCCAAATGAATTGAATATTTTTAACCGAATTTCAGCAACAACTAACGATAAGAAGAGCAAGTGGAAATCTCGCGTGGCCTTTGCTGCTTTCCCGTCGTTCCTTAACTTTGCCAGTCTATAAATCCCCACGTACTAAATACTTAAAATGGAAATGACATAGGAAATTATTTGCTCAAGTAGAATCTCCCCGAAATTCATTCACATCCCAATTCCAATTGATGAAGCGAGAGCGGAGAGCAGAGCGTGGTGTGTAGCTGGAAGCCAATTTTACGGAATAAATTCGAATCATTGAATTTACTGGTTGGTATCCCTTAGTTGCTTTCAAGATCGTTTTACTCCTGAATAATCTCTTTCGGTTAGTCAGTCACAGTGATCGTGAGCCGTGAGGTTTTAGTGAGAGCAAGTGCAACAGTTCAACTCAACCGATTAATTTTATGGCTTTTGGTTTCTCTCAACTCCTAAATTTTCTTCAACAACGTCTTTCCCTTAACCGACGTCTTACTCCGGCATGAACAAGCAGCAGCGAACTGTACCTTCACCACGAACAACGCCAACTCGCTGGAGAACCACCACCAGATTTTTCTCTCTTCCTTCTTTCCCTTCGCCTCCAAACTTACTCCCGCACTCACTCCCATCTCCATCCAACTTTTACCCAGTCAAACTCTACTTTGCTCCTTGTAGTTATTTATGACACCACATCCATTGCAAAAGATATGCGTACACTCACCTATCGCCACCACCAACCTACTTTCATTCACCACAAACATTCTCACAACAACAACCCATGTGCACTTGGGCATTTTCACTTTCCCCCGAACTTCGGACTGATAAGGAAAGGCCAGTCGAAATTCCCGAACGTTAAAGGGTCCACGGAGGACTATGAAAAGGAGAGGGAATGCGAGAGGAAAGGAAGAGGCAGGGAAGAGAGGGATGAGGAATTGAAGGAATCAAGATTGAAACTGGGCGTGGGATGATGATTGACAGCCGCTGGAACAGACCAATGGAGAGGCACAGAGGAACGGAATAACAATACAAACGTTGCGAGTGTGTGCCGCGCCAGGGGAAAAAGCAAAGGCTGGAAAGCAAAAAAACTCTTTAAACATTTCATTTTCATGTCAATCAAAAATTCTCTCCTCCCTTTTGAAAGAAGCAAGAGCATGGGAGCAGGGAAGCGAATATGTGTGTATTCAATGCATTTGTTTGGTGGAGAGGTTTGCTGGCGAGTCGCAGTGCCTTGGCAGCAGTGCCTACCCCTAAGCTAGTCTCTGAAAGAGCTCCGGCATGTAAGTGCTATCACAGCTCTTGTTCTTCGTATGCACACGTCAGCTGCTGTCGCTCGTAGGCATTTATTGCTATGAAGCGGTTTCACGAGTCCACAAGTGAGACGAGAGTCTAGTGCAGAGGAGAGCTGAGACAAAGAGGCTGGAAAGGTAGCCAGCGTCGGTTGGTGAGTTGTGTTGTGACGACCAGCGGAGGAAGAGCAGTGACTGAGAGAAAGATACAAATAAGAGGGGACAGTGGATAGGCTGGAGAATGTGTATGCAGACAATGAGTGGGTGAGGAAAGTTTTGCGTGGAAAGACGACGCGAGGAAAGCCCGGGTAGGATTTCTGAGAGTATAGGTATATGGATATGCTAAATCCTGTCGATAAGCCTGCCGGATTTTTGGTTGGAAACACAATGGCAATAGAAGAGGACGACAGGAGGAAGAGAACAGCCTTTTCAAAGTCCTAATCCAAATGGTGAAAAGAAACCAGGAGAATGATAATATCTATACAGAGAATAAAAACACTGAGCCACAGACAGACAGAGAACAACTTTGTTATGCAACCAACCAACAACACTCGCTCCAGCCCATCGCATCCTTCGCTCCGGCCAATCCTCTCTCCTCCATTCCGCCGTCCTATTTTTATTCCACGTCAACTTCATACAACTTTTTCATCAACAAATCCTAAATGCAACTCACTTTTCAAAATATCACAGCAACTTAAGCAAAGCTGCTTCCCGAGCCAGGCTCCCACTCTGCATTACATCACAATAGCCTCCAACACAACGCCAGGAGCGGAAACTTTTCAAAAATCTTCTCAGTGTCTCCTCTGCTTGGCGTTTCCAAGCTTTTTTCCAGCAGGAGCGTAAGGTGTATTTCCAAGCCTCCTTGATTCCGCATTAGCAATATTCATTCGACTGCCAGAGCGTCAGAGCACTGCATATTGTCTAAGTGGAAACTGGACTGATAATTTATGACCAGAACATGCACCCTGCTCTCTCCGTACAAGTAATGCACACCCAGCGATACCCTTCGGGGTTGCGAGCAAATGCTCTGCACGATACGCACTTGGTAGTGGAAGATGAATAGGCTGCTCCGTGCATGTGTAGTTGTTCGTTCGCGTCTAGAATAGGCTTGTTAGTCGACGGTGTGCTCTGGCTGGGCATTGTGTTGGATGGAAAGCTGCGGTAGGAATTGAAACTTCACAAGAAATCTCGTGTCATCATGCTTTCATCTGAAACGAGGATTTATCTTGTTACATTCTTATGCATGATAAATAACAATAATAGGAATGGTGAAGTAATGCTAACATTGCTAACTCTATTCAAAACTAACGAAGGGGAAAGACAAGTTATCGTTCTCGTTCCTCCACCAATGAGCATTACAACTGCTACAACTGTTCCTCTAGTCACTTGAAACAAGAAACCCACCAATCCTACTCCCACCACTGCACTTTCCACAAACTCCCTTAATCCGTCCATTCTTCCCATTCTCATCTCCCAAAGCCTAAGTAACCCACACCATCCTCCCTTAACTCAACTCCCAACATTGATTCCTCCGCAACCATCTTCGATTCCTTGTTTACTCCAACAGTCCACACTTGACACTCTTTCCTCCGCCAGCGACACCTAATCATTTCACTTGTACGAGCTCCCCTCACACGTTCCTCTTTTCCTTGAGCATCGTCCTTTTTAATTGCTCCAAAAATCACTCTTTTGTTGGACCAAGTGTGTGGAAAGTTTGGTGTGGGAAGAGCTGTGGAGTTGAAGATGAATTTGGAAGTGGAAGCGAGACAGGAGCTGGAAATATTCGTATGCTCTAGAGATGGCATTTAATTTTCTTTGGCATCTTACCTAATTAGCATTTCCTCTATCAACTTGGCAATTGACAGGGAATACTCAGCATTGACACGAGATTCAGAGAACATTCTAGGCGACACAAACTATTTTTTGAAGCATGTCAAAGACAGGAGATGGAAGTGCACATGGAGTCGTATGCGAGCGTGTGAGAGAGGTTGAGATAAGCAGTGCAGACACGGTTCGCGTTGCAGAGGCAGGCAGTGTCGGATGTTTTTGAAAAAAGTTGAAGTTTCACTCGAAAGCCAAGAGACGCGTCAGAGTGATATCAGTGACATCGCATCGCATTGATCGCATCGTGAGAGGCTTGAAGGGAGAGAAATGAGAAACAAGTACAAGGCGAGGTATGACAATGTAAAGATAAAGAGAGGAACAAGTAATGTGTGCACCACAGTGCCCACCGCTGCTACCACATGTAGCATAATCTTCTGCTTGTTCCCTCACACACTAAAGACTTGTTCAGCCAGGAAAAAACTGGAATTGAGTTCATTCGGCTGAGCCTTGCATACACGCTTTGCTTATCGCACTTGTCTCCTTCGTGTAATCTTAATATGTTGGAGGAACAAGCGCAAAGAGCGGACAAAAACGAGAGACGAGAGATATGAGATGAGAAGTCAAGTTAGGGTGAGTTTCTGTTTGTTTTCTGCCGATCTTCAAGTGTTTATGTAGCAATGCATCATACGCGATATGCGGTGCTGCGAGAAAAACGCTGGCTCACTCACTGCCAGCGTTCGGTATGTGGAGTGAGGGTTCAAGTGAAGAAAGCACACATCAATCATTCGGACGACACGACCGAAAATAAACCCGTCAATGTGTAACTACTGATCTCTGCGTTGCTTCGCTGTCGGAGAACGAGACACTCATAAAGTCACATGAGAACGTCAACAGTAACTTGCTCTAATATGCTAAGTTGCTCCTCACTCAAGCTCCCTTGTTTCAATTTCATCCGCACACCGTCCAAACACAACAGCATCCGACACACAGTCACACATGCCTTCGCTGGCTCATCCACAGCCATTGTTTCCTCCGAGGCTCCCGGCCACGGTTCCGGCCTCGTGTGCATCGCAATCGTTGCGAGCCAAGTGGGAATGCTCGGCTGGGAATGATAAAGCGGGAGGAGGAATAAAAGAATGTAAGTTTAACGTGATGGATTTATATTTGCGTGTTTTGTGCAGATAACGGTTTACCTCGACGATTACGAACGGCGTACACGAACACTCAATTGCTGGAGCTGGAGAAGGAATTCCACTTTAACAAGTACCTCTGCCGGCCGAGACGAATCGAGATTGCTGCATCCCTGGATCTCACGGAACGACAGGTGCGAAACGTTCTCAAGTAGTTTCACAAATTTCACATTCACATTCCTCATTTTTTACCCTTTCCCAGCCCAGACCAGACGGCAGTAGGAGAAACAAGTGCAGTGAGCAACAGACAGAAAATCCATTTATCATGCAAGTAAATCCCTGATGATTTTGACGGCAGAAGCTGTCCACAAACCATCCTCAACCAATTTCTGTCTGGCCCGTTCCCAGCTCATATTATCTTCCCATTTAGATTGTCTCTTTTCTCTTTTTTCTCCTCCGCTCACAACACCATGTTTACACCGCTCCAACAAAACAAACGGCCACGTCCTCTCCGCAGCTAAACACTCATTTGCGCTAACCCACTCCAAATCGCATCCACATTACCGGCTTGTGATTTTAACGCTCCACATCATCAATAATCGTGCCAATTAACTACACAGTCACCTTCACTCCCGATCTCACACTTTCCCACACACTCACACATTCCCTCACACGCCGTCACTAGGGCACCTTTGTCCAACCTTGACATAATGCATTTCTCAATCTCTGACTTGGAGTGACTCCTGAATTTGGTTCCTTGTTCCAGGTCAAAGTGTGGTTCCAAAACCGTCGGATGAAGCACAAGAGACAGACGCTGACCAAAGATGACGGTGACCCCAAGGCAGGCGGGACGGAAGGGAAGGCGTCGAAAGGCGACAAAGCGTCTGTCATGCTGGGCTCACCTGATGACAAGAAGAGCTGTCAAAGCTGTGATCTCATGACCCCGTCACCGCCGTCTCTCTCCTCGTCTTCAGTCGGCTGTGCGAGCGGCACAGATGTCAAGCCTCCGCTCACGCCAGTCAACTCCAAAGGCGGCTCTGCCTCGTCACAAGCGCAGCCCAAGATCAGCGTCGCATCCGGCGCCAACTCCACCAACAACAGCAACGACAACAACAACTCGTCCTTCTTCAAGGACAACAACGGCGGACACGGACTGGACTCCACAGGGTTACCCACCACGGCCAACAACAGCAACGCCAATGCTCTCTCCGGCACCAACACTCTCGCCAACAACACCAAGCCTCTCATCGACCACACCAACAACAACGCCACTCCCAACGACCCGCATCAGCAGCAGCAACAGCAACAACACCCGGGTAAAAAGCTCTTCAAATCTTGTCACTCTCCCGCCGATTTGAAAATGCACCTGGACATCGCAGACATGGACGGCTCCACCTCCTCCCTGTCAACGCTGCACCACACCACCAACCTCAGCACCCTCAGCTCTGCGGACCACAAAAGTCCGCTCCACGAAAAGATTTCCAATTCCAATAACGTCATTGTTCCTCGCTCCATCGACTCCTCCTCGCCCATGTCCCCTCACCACCTCAACGTCAATGTAGGTACCTTCGGCAAACTAAAACAAATGCCGACGGTTGGATTCGCGTCCAAATCCGCGTCAACTACGAGTGCCAAGAAGGGCAAGATGCAGCAGCAGCCACAGCAAGCAACGTCGATAGCGGCCAGCAGCATGGGTCACAGTAATCATGCATTCAGTTCGTCCGAGTACAATCATGGGTCGGGCACGCGATACCAAAACCAAATGCCGGGTTCAAAGTACGAGTCGAGCGGAAACACTCCGCTTCTCTACAACGGCATCTCGCGCTTCTCCGGACCGATTTCATCGCCCAGCAACCCGAACAGTGTTGCCCGGGGAACGACAGCGAGCAGTATGAAAAGTGGCGGGTATTACGCGTCGAGCAATGCTAGTTCCTACTGCCATGCGACCTCGCCTTACAGTGGCAGCAGCAGCACCGCGGGTGGCAATCATGGAAGCGCGACGAGCGGCTATTCCTCGCAAGAAAACTACACACCGCAGACAAACTACAACTCGAGTGCCAGCAACGCGTACGGGGCGGACATGAGTCGGGAGTCGTCATACAACGCGTCGGTCGTGGCCACCACAGCCATCATGAATCCCAACAGCAATCCAAACGGTCAACCGGCGACAGGGGCAGGAGGCAGTGGCGGAGGGAGTGGGAGTGGAGTTGGCGGCTACTCGCACTACAACTCCTACGCGAGCAACTCTCACTACTCGCACAGCCCCAGCGGAAACATCTCCCCGTACTACGCGCTCAACAACGGCGCCAGCAACAGCAACAGCTCCTACGGCAACAGCGCAGGGAGTGCATCCTCAGCATCCTCAACGCCTTACGCCATCTCGGCCTCGTCTGGCTCCACCAACAACCCCAACTACTCCGCTCCCTCCTCGCACAACAATCCTGCATCCTCAGACACTTTCTTCAACGCCAGCCAAGGCAACTCCTTCCTCGTGTCCCACGGAGACAACCAAAGCACCACCTCCGACTCCTACTACGACGACAGCAGCTACAGTCACGGACACGTCGGCTATGAGGGCTACGGCCACAGTCACGCTCACAATCATCACGGACATCACAACTACGGTGCCTATTTCGACCATCCCAGTGCAGCAGGCGGCGGGAATCACTCCGCCGACAACTCATCGTCCTCCGACTTCAACTTCTTGACCAACATCGCCAACGACTACGCACCCGAGTACTACCAACTCAGCTAAACCGATGCCTCCACGATTCCCATCCAACCAAAGCAATAACCCGCACCAGCAGCCACAAACAATCTCGTCCTGGCACTGGATCCTTCTCCAAGCAGAGTGCAGGTGAGGTAGTGCAGCTTCTCAGCACTCCCTCCTCACTCACATCCTACTTACCTCCACCTTGTTTACAACTTTAGCGAACAATGGTTGTGATCCACAGTTACACTCCAGTGCTGGACGACTCCTCTTTTGTATTAGAACTAAGCTTCGCTTCTACAATTATTCTCACACACGGATTGTGTTATGTGCAACTCAATGTGCAATTTTGATAACGACTCTTTCCCCGCTGCACGGATCCACGTTAATAGACAGTAAAGACTTTGTTGCCCATTCAGACTCCCGAAATAACTGTAGCCACTCCTTGCCCCGAAGTACCAAGTTGTCCCTTGAAAGGAACACGAGAGTGAGCAACCCACGTAGTAATGCGTACTTGCTGTCACTTGTGCTAGTGCTGAATGAGTGATGGGAGCAAGTCGTACGTGCAAGTGTACATACCTAATGTAACCACTACAACTACTGTAGTATTGTATTCTAATTGTGTACATATATAACTACTGTGTAAACTTATTAACTTATTTAAGGTAACCTGTAACCTGAACATCACACTAGGACACACGAGAGAGCACTCCACTCTCCACCTATCAATACTTTTAATATACGCCACATAAACCACACGCAGATGATATTCAAACGACTACATAGAAACAGTTACTCCGCTATTGTGATTTCGCTTGCAATTATATCAACTACGACTACAAATACATGACGTCTTCACTCATTACTTCCACATCTAAGACGTAAGGAGTGAGACGAATGACTGCGATGCAAAGCAAGCGAGAAGTGATGAGGGAGGATGGAATGAGGAGGTGGAGTAACGAGTATTTAAAGAGTCAAAGAGCAAACCAAGGATGACATTATTGTCAGTTTGAAAGTTGTCGTGTGGATCAATGATAGTTACTCACCCGAAAGGCCCTTCCACCCTTAAAACTCTGACTCTAGATTAACGTAGGTAGGTAACTTGTAGGTCCATCACCTTACTTTACGTCACAATAA
>JAAXYX010001102.1:0-26378 GCA_036851915.1 Ptenothrix huangshanensis
TAGTGCATCTTGAAGATGTTTTTAAGATGCACTCAAAAATCTTCCAAGATTATACTAAATAGCTGTAGGTTTTCAGCGTTTTAGATGTATTTTTTCTTGTTTTAAGATTTTTAATTTTTACAGTGTACTAAGGGCAATATGGCTCCCAGTGGATTGCGATTCTCTAGACGCGCTGATCGCCAGGTCGAAGTATTTTATTTATTCCTGATAAATTCAAAGAGCTTTCACTGACGGTTTGGAGGTTGATGCTGATGCTGATGTTGAAGTTGATGTTGATGTTGATGTGGATGTGGATACCCGGCAAATATAGCAACGCGGCAGCATTTTATGATCCATCGGTCCCACACCACCGCATCGTAAAGCAAAGCAAAATAAAGCAAAGCAGAGAAGAGGAGAGAAGAGGAGAGGAAAGTAACCCAGTAGATCACATCACACTGATCGTCATCGCACTCTCATCGTCATCCCCATCACCATACAACCGTCATTGTCCATTGAGCAAGATGACGATAAAGAATTACGACCCATCAAAATACTAGGGTAGAGTCTAATGAACAATTTGGTACAAATGTTACCCAGGGATGAGTCAAAGAGAAGCACAAATCATGATCTACACTTAGAATCCCAGTTCGAAAGCAATCATTTCAATTTTCCACCCACATAAACCATCCTTTCCCTCATTTCTCTCTTCGGTTTTCCAATGAATGCACACGTCACTCCATAAATAAAAATAATGACAGTATTTTCATACAAAAGATCAATTTCATAACTTGTGGCTGGATTTTATGGAATGAGATGAGATGTGACGAAACCACACTATTCATACATAAAAAGTACTAATATTCTGCTCCTCTGCGCCTTTCCATGTTTCAATCAAACAACTGCTTCAGTTCACAAGTACACAGTAAAAACTAAAGAGTATAAAAACGGGAAAAAAACATCAATTTCAAAATCTTTCAAATTTTTCTGTTATAGCCATTTTGAAGCGCCTCAAAATTTCCTAATTCAGCAATTTGAAAACCTTTCAAAACTTATTTTAACAATTTTTAAACGCTTCGAAATTTCCTCTTTCAACAATTTTTAAGCCTTTCTAATTTTCATATTTTAACAATTTTGAAACATACTAAAAGCATCGTAAACGAATTAAAAACACATGTTTTGGGCTTACATGCACTTTTGATGCTATGTATTTAGATTTATTTTAGATTTTTAAATGCATTTCAGATGGACCTGAGATGCATTCTAACTGCGTTGCTGTTCATAATAATTATACTAAATTGTGTAGGTTTTTGACGTTTGAGATGCACCGATTTTTACGGTGTACTTATTGATACCTGCGACTATTACAAGCATACGTAAAAAATAGCTTAATCCCAGGTAGGTACATAGTTTTCCTTCGACAAGTAGCGATTTACTCGATTTTTTATTGTTATATATAGTAGCTTCCCTTTTACTAATTCGCTTGTGAATTTTTTCTTTGCGTTTCTTTTCCGTATTTTCTCCCTTGTAAGGAGTTGAGATTCTTTAGGACAGATAAGAATTTCGCAATTTCCAAGACATGGACAGGTGTACAAGGTGGTATGTACATACAAAGGTGTATAAAGATAGTGTGTAATTACTAATTAAGTAAGCTTTGATTATACCGCTATATAAAATAATTATACTCGAATAGTGACTCTGACGTGATGGAAATTACCCAGAATGACAAACATGTTATATTGTTTTGCAAATTGGAAAATTGAAACTTGAGTTCCGTGTCCCTGTCTGTCCATTGTATCCTTATGATCCCTATCAACATGTAAAATAAATAGTTTTTTTATCAAGAGTCTCCCACCTGCGACTATAAAATGGACTTGGATTGGAATTGAATTGTCCTAGTCACTGTCAGACGCAGCATATTTATAGCGTATAACATGCGCCCACTTTGACAAGGTTAAGTAAAACATTCTATAAGACTGATATCAGCTTGTCGCTATCATTCGCATTCTCATTCTCGTTCTCGTTCTCGTTCTCGTTGTCCTAGTGGCTCGTGGAGGAATGATTGAATCGAAAAGTTCGTTTCAAGGTGGGACAAAAAGGCATACGCATTCACTCCTTGAATCAATTCAATTCAATAGAATTTAAGGAAGTTATTACATAGACAAGAAATTTTGTGTTCAAACCAAAACTTGCTCGCTCATGTCTTTACTAAAATGGAGAGTAAAATACAAAGGTGATTCCGCGTTGTAGGTAGAATTGGAGTGAATTGACTCACTTTAGTTTTCACATATTTGATATTTGATAGTCGTCGCCATTGCATTTCTGAAGATTCCCACTGTCTTACATGGCATTGCATTGCATTGCATTGCATTGCATAGCATTGGATTGGATTGGATTGCATTGGAAGCTGCAATTATTCTTACCTCTGCATGCACTTGACTAACATCCTCTTTCGTATGAGTATTACCTCCGTAGGTAGATGAGCATTGCATTTTGCATTGCGATGTACGGCTATTAAGTACCAGTTTAATTTCCCTGCCTCCTGCACTTTTTCCGCTAGATTCATTGTCTAGGGATATTATAATGTCATGCAATGCAATATGCAACGCAGTCGTCCAAAGATAAAGGCTATAAATCACGACTATAAAATTGGAAACCTGAATGCCTAGAATGAAAGGGAGCGATTCCTTATCTTTCCCAGTGCAGCATATCTCTATCTGTATTCATCGGCTGCAGCAGATTCCATAGAATTAAAACGCAATTCAACAAATCGTACTGTGCTATTACTATTAGGTAAGAAGAAATATGGATGGATGGATGCGCTGAGCTCTGCTGTCGTAAAAACGAACAATGCTCTAGCTTTATATTATATGATTAGCAACTTTTTATGATTGCCATACTTTAGCCATAACTATAGCACGAGATCAAAGTTGAAGGTATTTTAAGCACATTATACCTACTGTAATATTGTAGAAATCCATGGGTGCTTTTACTTATTATGACACTCGTTGCATCGAGTAAACCTGGAACTGGAGGTGAGACCGAGACCACACACCCAAGATTAACTGCTTCATCACATGTCATATTATATTATGCTGATGAAAAAAACAATTTACGACATTACTTATTACATATTTGCAATTTATGACAATGAGAACAATCTTTGAAATGAAAGACAATGCAAATGCATCGTGACGTCTTTTCTGAAACCATTTAGACGAGGAAAAAACTGAGCTTCTGTGTGCGGACGACTTAAGTTGACTTGACTTGACCAAGCCTTGCATTTACATTTGCATGGCATGGCATTGTATGGCATTACATTGCATGGAAGATTCAAGTCTTTGGTGGTTTGGTGCCTATGTGAATTGGTGAAATGGTGTAAAATATACATCTGCGCAATGCTATTTGCTTGCCTGTCTGTCTCCCTGTCTGCCTACCTGCCTACCTGTCTTATGTAAGTAGTGAGGTACAATGGCTGTTCACTGTTCACAAGGTTTATCATATCCGTTTCTCGCTTTCAAAGCAGATTCATATCATCTTGACATCACTCACTCACTCGCTTGTTATTACTCACCTATGACATAATAATAATACTAATATCAGCTTGTTTCATGGTGATGAGCCGATAAAAACTGGAATATAAAAAAATCTAGTATGGGAAACACACTAGGGAGTCATTCCAGTTCCTCTCGTTTTCGTCAATACAGTTAATCCTACATGGGTACCTATAGGTAGGTCTATCAGTCGAGATCTACAACTACATACAAACTATACAGTCTACAGCTCAATATATTTCCATAAGTGCAGGTAGGCAAGTCCCTCCATTCACTTGATTTCGTCAGCATAGTACCTATACACAAAGCCAAGCCAGGCCCGACATGTGTATAATGCTCGGAGAAAAAAGCGATATCGGTGAACCCTATAGCCCATTCACCTTCTACATCCATGAGTCCATGTTTTATTACCATGTCAATATCTTTCTTTGGCGAGCCGTAAAAGATAAATTATAGAAATTTTAAAATAAAATAAATTATATTTCCCCAACACGTACTTATTTTGTGAAATGCTAGCAAATATTTTAGCACTCCCATAAAAGATAAAACCAAAAGCTATTGGAGAGGTACATATGTACCCTTACGGTGTAAAACCAAGCTGAAACGAAATTCGGTAAAAAGTGTGTGATGGTGAACTGAATTCAATTTTCCGAGGATAATTTATCTGCCTTTGGATTAAATGCTGGGACTGGGACGGACGGATGTGGCTGTGGCTGTGGCTTTAGCTTTGGGCTTTGGCTATGGCTTTGGCTTTGGCTTTGGCTTTGATGTGTGTCTACCCGCCTTGACGAAGGCATCATCTGTGCATATATGTATAGGTACCTTGAGCATTCGCAGGTGTATCATACAACAATGGAATGGAACGTCATCAGATGAAATACATTCAGCTGCCATTGCCATTGCCAACGCCATTAGATTACACTACATTGCATTTCACTGCATTGCATCGCATCGCATCGCATCACATCACATCACATAGCATTGCATTGCATCGTATCCCACTGCATTGCCATTATTATTGGAGTGACAGGCAGGAGATGTGAAAATGAGACAAAAAATACGCATGCATTGAACAACGTGGCATCCGAAGGTGAATAATAATATGTGACCTGTCAGTCACTTCCCATTTATTTGGTTTTATTTACGTATGCATCACGCATTCATCTTGATATCTTAACACGCAGAATATGAAACGTGTCTAGCTATCACTACTCATGTATCACCTGTTCTATTATTATTTCAAAGTTGGTCGGTCTCGGTAGCTATGCATCTACATCTACATATTATCATAGCATAGGTACATGAGTAAGTTTGTGTTTATTAACAGTTTGTCTATACACTATCCGCGAGTCTTTGTGTATATAAGCAATAAGCACATGTCTATGCACTCGACCGACCAAAGCCGAAAACAAGATTGACTGAACGGACTGGACTGGACCCGTACAGAATGGAAATGGGAGTAGTAGGTAATCTTGATTGCCTATAGGTATACCTAATAAGAGAATAAGCCCACGTGAGTAGGTGTAGGTATGAAGTCTAAGTGACGACTTGACTGACGAACATAGAGCAGAGCAGAGGAGAATAGACCAGAGAACACGTCAGTGTCAGCATTTACATCAACATCAACATCAACATCGCCATCGCCATCGCATCGCCATCAACATCAACATCAACCTATCCTACCTAATGACTTTCCTCATAGTTAACAATGACATCCTGTCGAAACAAAAAAACTAAAGCAAATAAAATAGCCCAAGACAATATATCATTGAAGACGTACTCAAGTACATTTACTGCTTACTTATTACTATCCATCTCCTTTAGAATCCCCCCTCGTTCCATGTCCATCCAGACTACCTTCCATTATATGTACCACATTACATCATATGTGAATAGTGAATTGCACTTGTTATAGGATGGACGTAAACACGGCATACAAATCAAATCAACGTATCGTATATCCTATCGTATCCTATCGTATATCGTAGTGCCCACTGTCAAAAACGACTACCTGCAACAACCTTATATGTGTACATATATGGAAACCCCCACGATATCCTGACCATCTTTCACTCAACCCCGACTCTAATAGTAAGGTCTATGTTATGATGTGATTATGAAGCTTGTACAGATGTCTGTAATAATTGATTGCGAAGCAATTTTTACCACCCCATCTCTTCGTGTAACGATAGGGGTTTCCTTCCCAACTTTAATACAGACACTCAAGTGTTCCTTCCAGTCCAATCCAATCCAATCCATTCCAGCCAACCCACTTGGAGTAAAGGTGCGTATGTGTATTATGTTTGGCTTGCCATTGTTATTAGCAGATGTAAATTATGAATGCGTACATACTACATATACCCTTCTCACCTTATTCTTACATTTGCCATTTACACCAAGCCCAAGTCATGAATTACAGGAGGGAACGGGATGAAAAATGTATTGCTAAAGAGTACGTGTTAAATAGAGTTATAATTATCCACACACTCACATGCACGAACTAACTAGTCAAACTCATCGCAATCATCCAAGGAAGGGAAATCGAAGGGAATAATTGCATCTATATCCGCGTCCCGACTGTTCTCTTCTGTCTTGAGTATTCGTTTTCCTATTTGTATTCCTCCCTCTTCCTAGTGTATCTCTATAGATACCTATATATATTATATATACATGCGACATGCATATGGCAGATGGACCTATATACGTATATACGCCTATACCTATGCAGACGTGAACCGCGGATCGTGGTTCGTGGAAATAAGACATGTGGATGGGTATGGGTGATTGTTATTGAACGTTGAACAAGCCAAGATAGTAATCGCTAATGACAGACATCCATTTGAATTCGACACATGTGTAGTCACTCTGTCTCTCTTTGCACACATTTAACACTGTTTCAGCACCTACCAGATTTCAAAGCTGCGCCGAACCAACGAACCCAGCCGACAGCCGACCCTATAGCATATACCATATTAACCATAACCACATCATATCAGCACCAGACCAGGACCAGAACCAGGACCAGGACCAGGGCCATGGTTGATACAAAACTAAACTTGGATATTCCTATAAATAAACTAATACATATATAAGATATTAATTGGTTTCGTTTCGTTTCCATGTTCATTTTAATACTTTACCCGAATTGCATGTGCAAATCATATCTTACGTACCATCGCATCGTAATCCCAAATTAAGTGTACATGGCGTGTTCGAATATTGGAATAATTTAAATTCAGATTAGACTTGTAATTTCCCTCAAGTTTTAACGACTGTATCGATTACCCTACGATTATTTCTAGTCGGGCAGGAAGCTCAGACAAGACGAGACCAGACTACGTAGAGTACATGTCTACTATCTGTAGTTGACTAGGCCAGGACTATCTGCATAGGCATTGGAATCGGGATCGGTGTTCGGTCTACTAATAAAGTAGGTGATATCGGATATTCGGAGTTTGGCATGGACACGGACACTATTAGTACACCAGTGGATGAAGGGGTGGGTTCGAAACTATGGCAGGAGGAATGTCGATGTGATGTGCTTAGGAGATAGTGTGAGCATAAGCCATGTCCAATCATAAGCCGGCGACAAGGCGGCAATTAGAGAAAGGAACAGTTAACAATAAATGCAATGGTTAAGGAATGATGTGATATTTTGGCACATTGGATCGGATCATTTCTTCAGTGGACTATTGAAACTGTGTTGGTCCAAAGATTTCCCAGGAATTAGAACGGTAGGAAATAATCAAGACATTTTCCATGCATGCTTCATTTTCGTATAGTGTTATGGTTATGTGTATGATACAGTATAGTAGGTTTATGTGTCTCAAGTTTGAGGTGAAAGATGGGCCAGCGCCAGACTAAGGTGTCAAAAGGAAATACGTTCTCTGATCACTGTGAGACTATCTGTGAGACAATCAGCCCATCTGCTCCAGTCCATTTGGATCCAGTTTCCTAAAGGTTCCTCCTCATAATTACTGGAATGTCCCGTATTACGCATAGGTAAGTAATCCTCCAAAGTTTTGCTGTTTACTGTTTATTCAACGTGCTTTGAAAAGAACATTTCATTTCAGGTTGTCAAAAATTGTGAAAGTAACGAATGTGACCGTGTGGACAATGGATGTCACAATCAGTTTTTAATGATAGTAGCGAGACACTGTATGCATACAGTACGTGGTAGGTTTGTAATGGTAATCGTAATAGGTGTGTGTGAGTTGGTATATAATATGATGATGATGATGATGATGATGATGATGATGATGCAGAGCGAGTGGAGACGAAACAAGAGGAAGTAAAACCACACACAATAATAATAAAGAATAAAAATAATAAAATAAATTACATTTTAAATTGTGGTTGAACAACAAAGTCAAAGTCAAATTCAAGTAGCAACTACTGTGCATAAGCAGAAGCTACTGCTATCAATTTTATGCCCATGTTCACGTTGCTTCATAACTATAACTAAAGATGATGTCTTGCTATCGCAGTACTCGCAATCGTAATAAATAATACAAAAAACAAAGGTAGGTGCATTGTGAAGTCGAAGTTACTTACTACACAATAATCTTTTAAAAACGATGGTATATCAAGTAGATAACATATAACATGGCTTACTAATGTGTATCTAATATCCGTCGTTCTTAAATTGTAGTTATATGTAGTTGTCGTGGTCGTTGTAGTCCCGTCTTCTTCAACCCTTCGACCTGGTCTATCTGAATTAGCCTTTGTTAAATTGAATTCCGTTCGATCCAACCACTTAAAGGCCACTTGTTTAATCACCGTTAAATATTCGTTTACTATCCATCCACAAATTCGACGGAAACGTGGTACTCGTATTAATTCTCACGAGGGAAGGGTACGACCCGAACCGATTTTTATTCCAAATATTCAGGTCATAAATTACAAAATTTTGGTGGAACTTGAGCAGTGACTCTAATTCTGCTAAATTAAGTTTTTTTTAGTAATTTTCTCTACGAGCGTACTCACGTTTATTGGCGGGAAAATTTATTCAATTAATATATTAAGCGGAAGTAATAGACTTCAAAAGCGTTAAATTGTTTGAATAGCAAGTTTTCCAGAAAGTGTTAAGTTTTTGAATTAAAATTTTTTAAACAGCAATAATATTTTTGAATTACAGGTTTTTAAAAAATGTCATTTGTTAGAATTACAAGGTTTCAAAAAGCATTAAATTTTTTAAATGGTGTAAAATAAATAGGTCAGGTCAGTGTTTTTATATGTAAAGCGCAATTTTGTAAAAATTATTAGGCTGCTTCAAAAATTGATAATAATTGAAAGAATTTTCATTTTTCATGCGTAATGTACCTACAATTATATCGATCTAAACGGATTGGGTCCTTCCCTCATCAGGACATTGTACTTTGATTGAGGGAAAGTCATACGACGGAGTACTCGAATGGAAAATTGGTGCAGGACAGAAGATAGATATGGTTCTGATATTAAGGAGAACAAAGATCCCAATTGTTGTGATATTACATTGGCTGGAGAGAGAAGTGAAGATGAGGGAAATAAACACAAGGGTGTGAAGGGCGGATTGTAATCAAGATCAATGCAATGTTTGTAAGTATGTAGAATGGTATAAACTAAGAAAATTGTTATTTTAGCCATTTTAGGCAGCGGAGAGGGTTATTTACAATACGGAGAATTAAAGTGACAAAGCCGAATATCTGTTTCCTGGTGGCGTTGTAATAGTTTTAGGAGTTTTGTCGAAGACTCAAGTACATACACCCAAGGATGCAGGCGGGCAGTGTCTATGTAAACGTTTGATATTTATAGTTGAAAGCTTGACATCCCTTTCCCTTGCTTTTAGTGTCTATATATGAGTCACCCCGGGACCATAGGAGGACTGCAGACTGCAGATATTTTGACTGGGCCATTAGTTGACCATTAGTTTGTCATTGTGTTCAATTGTTGTGGCTATTTGAACTAAGTCGACAGTTGAAAACGACAAGGATAAGTGTAGGAATTATAAAGAGTAGATGTATATATATATATCTAAAGTGTATTCATTGTTATTCCTGGCAGCTTTTCTCTCACTAGTCAGCCTCAGCTCCTCTTCCCTGTGATGTGTTCCACTTGTAAATATCATCATGTAAAATGTAAGTACCTACAACTGCTAACTGCTAACTACCTTCATATACAAAGTAGTGTGGATGGAGTCCTAGACGCAGATACAGAGAGTACTACAGTGCGACAGTGTATAATTTATGTTTATTTGCCTGATTTTCTCTTTTATGTCTTTGTTATCATCATCTCGTTTCGGTCGTTTCTACTCACCATTAGCATAATGTTTCCACTTCCATCTTTTTCTATGAAAATGTAATCGTCTTGTAATTTATTTCTCTTTATTTGCTTAAAAAACTACAATTATTGCAGTTTTTTATTGGGGTGTCCCCTTCCACGAGACAAAGACGAAGACGAAGACGAAGACGATGACGAAGAAGAACAAGTCGACGCAAGCAAGTGAGAAGTCTAGAAGTGGTGGGGAGACGACGAGGGAAAAATGGCAAATTGTAATGCAATCATTTCTAAATGTCTCTAATGTCTTATTGCCATGTTGTTTTACTGTATCTGCAGAGAGACACTTTATCTCGAGAATTACATGGAAAATAATATTATTATCATCATCATAAAAATCGCTTCATACGTAAATCTTAGCCATTTCAGTCCGAGCATCTGTACTCTGTACCAAAAGACATGCAGGTAGGCAGCAATGGTTTCTTCCTGTGTACATAATAAGATTCAGACTGTCGTTGTCGTCGTTGCTGTAGTTGTCGTTGTCGTTGTCGTTGTCGTAGTCGCTATCGTTCTACGTACGTCTGCAGTCTGCAGTGAGCGTCAGAATAAAATATAGAATATAGAAATGGCGTGCCGTGCTGTGGCAGAACAAGAACAAGAAGAGTGGTAATAACAATAAAATAAATTATAATAATAAAAAATAAGGAATGAAAACTTTGCAAAGTGTACACTATAAAGCTAGTGTTGTGTACGGTACAACTTACTGTTATTAGACTTGTGATATGTACCTATATACATAGGCACCTGCATGACTCCCTACCCCCAGTGTTCCAACATCTAAATGAAGTAACCACATAAATTCTTATTCTACGACTTGGTGCAATTTTTCTATTTACATATAGTAGCTTATAAATAATAAAAATTCCTGTGATTCCTTCACGTTGTATCGTGATCTATATCTGACATTTTACGTCATATTGGTGTGAGTTACTCCGTCAGTTAAAAGGCTATGGAGGAATTGCTCTTGTATTTGTGTGCCTCGTGAATGACTGTATAATGACAGTGTAACTAGCAAGAGTAATGAAAGTAATGGACATATCTCGTATCTCCCATTAAGACCCATGTACATTCTGCACGAACCCGTCATATATAGCCACTTTAATGGGGATTACAGCATAGCTGACCCAACATAATATAACACTTAAATGTCCAAGATATCATTCACATAATTATTATCATGCAATAAATAAATAAACGTGTGTAAATTACAGATTGAAGCCAAATTAATTTACGAATGTCTTACATACAATAAATACTGTTACTACTGCATGCCTCCGTCTCCTTCGTCGTCAATCTGTGTGTGCTTTTACACATTGTACATGAACGTACCTACAAACCTACCACCATTCATGTTGTAGGTCGTATGTATGTATGTAGATTTGCACCCTTGTGAAGTACAGTATGTGTGATGAGGATCGGAGGAAGACGAAGACGAAAAGGACTACATACCAGATTACTGTTACACACTGTGGTTCATTCGTCGTGGTATTTTGGTATGAGAACATGGAATCCATTAGAGACTATGAGTACCTATAAATGTACGTGCGGAGTTGTAGAGTCGGTGGTAGAATGTGCGATTATGTTATTAAGATTTGCAAGTGAGAGTAATAAAGTATTGGCATAGAATGGAATTTCGCATGCCAATTGGCACCACCATTCCTGCTCCTAATGGCCAATTAATGCCGACTTATTAGCAGTTGGGTTTGCATTTGCTTCCAAATTATTTCCCTACCCAAGTCAAGTCGTACGTTTTATCTTTATCTCAAGTTTGCTAATGGTAATGGATGGACAGTACGAGGACATTAGGTACAAACGGTGCATGTGTACATACACACAGTCGAGTCCACACATACCGTGCATAATATGATTGCACTAAAACTATCAGTAGACTCATTAAATTTATGATTATTATTCCTGGGATATCAACATCAACAACGCCAGGCGAGGTGAGATTCATAGAGCTGTCTCTAGTTTATTTCAACTGTCACTGTCAGCTAGCGTCAGCATGTAGTGTAATGTAGTGTAATGTAACGCATTGCAATGTAGAGTGGCTAGATACAAATACCTATTTACCTACAGCACAGCAAGGCAAAGTACAGTGGAGCACCAGTCATTCTAGTAACAGTATAAAATGCAGACACGAAAACAACAGCTATTATCAACTAAATTGCCCTATGGCTCTGCCAATATAAATCTAGTAATTAATTCTTCTCATTCGCCTTTATTAAAGTGCTCTTGGTTTGCCGTCCGCACGATCGACGGAGCGTTCAGCTGAAAGACTCAAGCCGCACACATACACACATACATACATACATAAAGACACTCAAACAGATACGTAAGTCGTACTCGTAAGTGTAGACATTTGAGTAGTTGAAACGTGCGATTCGAGTACATACAGTCAACGAATTTCGTCCAAAGCTCATTTCTTATTGCATCTTCAAGCTGTCCCAGAAGTTCTTTTTAACGACTAGATTAGACGAGGAGGATTTTGTGTGTGCAGGAGCGAAATCTGCCAGTTAACTCGCCCCATTCTGATTTCCCATTCTGAATGCTGGTAATTAGGAACTGAACAAGTACCGTCATGCTAATGTACTAATGCTCAATGAACTTGACACTGAATGCAATGTAAAATCTAAAGAATGTGCATGCAAAAATGAGAATGAGTGGGGGAAGACTTGTTTTAGAAAGAAACAGAAGGATTTTTCAGAGTATATATTTGAGATAAAACCTGATGGAATGGACATGCAGATGAAAGAGGCGAGAGAGGAGTGGTGTTGGAGAGACATATTCATTACTTGGCAGATACAAATATCCATGTTCGAATTAGTCGTCAGAAAGTTTCTACGTGTTGGGAACATGGCTATGGTTATAAGGTACATAGTGACTTGGGATAGGGAAGCGTATGGGTGATGATGATACCGATGGCTCATGCTGATCGTACGGGTTGTGGCCATGCCTTGTGGGACTGAGTGTGTGTGTGTGTGTGTGTGTGTGTGTGTATGTGTATGTGAGTAGTTTGTAGCAGTGTGGATGATCATATGAGTGAGAAGCTAGAAGAGTGGAAGAAGAGGAGAAGGAGAACTCACATGGAGCGAGGAAAGATATTAAATATGCTCGAAGCAGTTGTTAAGTATGGAGTTAGTGTAGTGGTGATGTGATGTCTTGGTAAAGTGAAGCCAGGCCGCTCTCATGATATTGATGGTGATGCTGGTTGCTGGTTGCTGGTGGAGAATAGCTGGTTTGGTTGGCCTGTCGAAAAACAGCAATTTATCATGTTGTTACGACGTTGTTTATGATTATTTATGATGATGAGGGTTTCTTAATGACCCTCCATTCATCTCACATTGCAAGTTGCAACAGTTCAAGATCGGGTCTCAACTCAATTCAAACTTCAGCCCTCCCTTTATGCTTACATGTTAAATGCCTGTTCAGTCTTCATCTTTTATCATCGTATCAGTATGCATATGGCCAAGGCAAACACTTGCATACAAATGTTTCTATAATCTTTCACTCTTTCACTACACTCAGTCAGTGCTCGGGACATGGCAGCCGAAGCCTCACAGTCATAGCACAGCACAGCACAGCATAGCATAGCATAGCATAGCATAGCATCAGCATCTACATCACCATCACCAGCAGCAGCAGCACCAACGATCTGGCTCACCCAACCACCAGCACTGCATAGTACCAGCACCAACACCAACACTAACACCAGCCTCTGAAATACATATCTCTACCTCCCCGACCAACAGGCCTGTGCTCGACACACACGGACCCACAGACAGAACAGATAAAGTAATGGCCATATAAGTATTTTAAACTTCCATATGAGTGACTGACTGAGTGTGAATGAATGCAAAAAGGGTAATTTAAAATATTCTACATCTGTCAGTGCTCTGCTCTGCCTGCTCTGCTCCTCTGTGTATTCAAGTAGACTCGGATCCCTTTCTTGTCTTTTCCTCTAGTTTGGCTCGATTCCGTGAGTGAGCAGGGAATTGTGTGTGTGTGTGTGTGTGTGTGATCACTGGGGTCTCACTTGACTTTACTGTGGTCATCTAAAGCTAGTGCTAAAGATGCCATCACAGCCGCAGTCCTATCTTTACTGTCGTCCACTCAACTAGCTATTAGAGAGATACTGAACAAGTGAACAACTGTGTGGAGCTTAGCAAGCCAAGTGTACGAAGGAGCGGATGGACATGTTTCGCTGGTTTCCTTATAAATCGCGATGATGATGATGATGATGAAGAAGAGAAGAGGACGTCTACACATTTGCTCATGCTAAATCAACTGCTTATCCCTTCACCTTTATCGAGCCTACTTATCTCGCAATGTATCAGCTATCTGCCAAATCTACCTACAAGCTACAAACTACAAACTACTGCGAAGACATGTTTCTCACAAGTACAAGTACAAGCACAACATTCTACGAGGTCCTCATCTTCCAATTCCAACAAACTCGAACGAGGCACTTAATGTGAATTGTGTGATGTGATGTGATGGTGAGTTGAATGGATGGTGGCCGGCAAATTGGCGACTTTAACGACAACCAAGACGTCCATGATGATGATGATCAAAGTAAATGTGATAACGACCATATGATGACGATGGCGATGTTGGCGATAGTGACAGTCCGGAGAATTTATTCCATACTCATCTAAACAGAGATTCCACAACCATCCAACACAACCATGTATTCAACGACCAGCACAACTCAAGTCAAGCTCTACATTCAAACTTCAAACCTTCCTCGGCCTTTCCTTTTTTCTTTTCCCTCTCAACAGCATTCCACTTTGATTCCAATCTAATTCAATCTAAGATCCAACTGGGATTCATATATAGTGTAGGAACTTTTA
This sequence comes from Ptenothrix huangshanensis, assembly GCA_036851915.1. Taxonomy (NCBI): domain Eukaryota; kingdom Metazoa; phylum Arthropoda; class Collembola; order Symphypleona; family Dicyrtomidae; genus Ptenothrix; species Ptenothrix huangshanensis. The sequence goes on from JAAXYX010001102.1 coordinate 14,699, forward strand.
GTCGACTTGCAGCATGGATTAGGATTATACAACATCTTGATCTGAACTTTTAATGGGCTCAAAGTTGCATTTGCATTTTGTTGTACACAGCCATCAATACATTTGATATTTTTCACGTTTTACTTTATCTTTATCTCCATCGATAAATTGTTTCAAAATGTTTTCAGTCAACCCTACAATTTACGATTATAATTCAAGAATGCATTCATTACCCAACTCCACCGTGTACCATACCACCATACCATACCATACCCATGCACGTAAATGTAAATTGTCATTGTACACATTTAGTTTTACTATTACTATTTTTTGAATGAACCATAAAATATGCCTACAGTACAGTCATAGTCAGTCGTTCTCGTTTTTTTAAAAGCAGAGTCAGATCATGCAATATTTTCTGCCATGCCTGTGCCAGAGTCAGAGCCAGAACCAGAACCAGAACCAAAACCAGACCATGAGACTAGAGCCATATACATACCCAGTGCAACTGACGATAATAGTGAGTGCAGTAAATACAAATACGGAGTCGTTTTATTGTCACAATGCTTTGGCGAAATAACGAGAGAAAAAGACAAAATTATTTGTGTTATTGCATTTTTCCTTCTTTTTTGTTGGTTGGTTGGTTGGTTGGTTCGTCGGTTGGTACTTAGGATTAATAATAATATGCACAAGTCTCGTCATGCATGCAGACAGTGGTTTGCATACCAACTTGTACTCGAGATATTAGTATTTGTGAGGATAATAACAAGCGTATAAAAACAGACACATGTTCACAATTAACCACAAGATATTCATTTCTGTTTATTTTGTAAGGTGTAATTGTAATAATAATTGTAATAATCTCCATGCTGCATTCCTTGGTACTTTATCATTGCATGAAATTACTCAAATTATTTCACACAAACACAATCATTTCTACAAGGTTTACTCTTTAAAGCGATGTTGATGCGGAGCCTTCATGTGTGTCACAAACGATTGTCATCTCACGTGTCTTTCTGACTCTGCTTCTGCAATTCAATTCAATTCTCTTCTCCGAAAGCACTGTCTCTGTCTCTGTCGCTACATTCAACATTCCCTATCAAGTCGTCAGAGTTGAGTGCCTCATGGCATGCTTGAGCCATTCGGAATACCATGCAAAATACCATAAGAACACACTACGGAGTACTACTACGGAGCATTGGGGAGACGCAGTCACAGAGTCAACAAGAGTTATGAGTAACAGAATTATGAATGATTGTGCATGTGTCACATCACGTTTTCATGGATTTTATCATATTTCATTCACATTAACGCTAGCTCTGCATTTATTACCATTACCATTACCATTGAGTTTGAGTTGCTAACATTTATTTACTCTAAAATGTTTAGAAATCTAGAAAGTTTTTAAACACCAACAGACTTCCATCATTTTGAGCTGCAGGTAACAGATACACACCACATACGGCCAACTGCCAACCAACTGCCAGTGCCAACGCCAACATCAACGGCAACCCATCATTAACCCGAGCGTGGCTATTTGATTTGCTCATTTACTTTATTTTTATCCCGCGCTTCACACTCACATCAATTGAACCAACATGCTGTGGACATGATCATTATTAGCGATGCACCCGATACCTTTCACGTTTTTAGTTTCATCTTTCCTTAGTTATTTCAAAGTGCAAAATTGTTTTTTTTCACCATGCAAATTATTATTGTCATCTTTTATTTTTGTACATATATTTATTATATTATTTAAAAAAAATCTCTAGGCAAATTGAATTTCTGTGCCTTGAGTGCAATCCCGCAAAGTTTAAAATACGTTTTTTTCATTATCACATTTTGATTTTTGGAACAAATACAACGGAAAGATGTCAGACAACTGTTCACATTTAAACACTTGTTTAAATGTGAATGGGCATTGGGTTTACCCCCATTAAATTCAAAGCAGACTACGTTATGAATTCATTGATGTAATAATTGCATTCTGGTAATGGAATCCAGTGCAAGAAGTGCGATAGAAAAAATGAGTACTTTGTAGATTCAAAGAAGGAAAACAAGGACTTAAATGACTAACATTTCTATTTGGATGGTTTTCAAAATGGAAATACTGAAACTACACTTTCATATTTCTTCTCACTTGTCTTGTTTGAGCATATTCGGTAGTTGGGGAATATGTAGCAAGATGAAGAATAACCGTGTTTGTATTTGTTTCTGTTTCTGTACTTGTGATTCTATTAGTAGTTAAGGATTGGAAGACTTACTCGACGTCACTTCGATGGAAGTTGCATGAGTCGGGTGGTGCAGGAACTGGGAATGTAAATGGTAGAAACATGTCAATAAATGTAAACTAGGTAAGATTTATTCTTCCAAGTCGGTTGGTTCGATTTAATTGCTACTTGGCTTTACAAAATGGGATAATTGATCGGGAAATAATGAAAGCAATTGTGGATAATATTGTGTATAGCGTGGATATTGATTATTTAGAAATGATGATTTTCGTGTGTACTTTGCTGCGATGTAGTTATTATTTAAACTGTAATTGAGCCCTAAAGTTTCAAAGTATAAATTACTCGAATCTACAACCCTTAAATGTGCCACGGTAATTTTCATGCCACAATATAGTTAATGGGCCTCCAATTACAAATATAAATGCCAAATAGGTATTGCATTATCGAGACAATCGCGAGAGAGAGAAGAGAGAGATAGAAAACTGATAGTGATAGTGGTATGTACGTAGCCAGTATCTGTACACCACATAGAAAGCATTTAGACACGACTATATTTCAAAATTTAACTGTATGTACCAAGTTTCAATTTAATGAAGCCAAGTTCTCGAATAAAATAATAGGAAATCGTTATTTTATTTATCAGTTTTGCAAATTGATTTGAACTAGGATAATATCATTCGGAGAAGGAAAACATCCACCGTTTGTGTTAGGCATACTTACAAGTGATTATTATCCGGGTGATTAGTGATGATTATTTTGCCTTTCAGCCATGTTCACTGGGTTTCATAAGCATGTTTCGTCCTTTCATCAATTACCTATTTGCAATTCATGTATTATTTACCTCTCCGATGCCCTGCTCCAATGAGAACTTCATTTCTACAGGATTGGAAAAATCAGGAACAAGGACTAATAAGGAGGGTAAATATTGTTGTCAAATCATCCAAGAAATAAACTGTTACTCGGACGCAGAAGGGGATCGTAATCGTAATTGTTCACAAGTCGTAGATATGGGGTAAATACACTTAATTAAGCGCAGTAGATAAGTAATTTAAAATGCTCTAGAAAATAAAGTGTCATTTTTCTCTGGTTCTCGCTCATTACGTACAAGTCTATGGAGTGATCACAGCGCTAAGGATATTAGGGTCAAAGTCAAAGTGTTGAAAATAAATCAAGAAACTAATGGTAGCTTGAACAATGTGTTCAAACTTCAAACTGTGCTGTGGAGGAGACTGAGCAGAAGACAGACGACGAAGGGAGAGAATGGAGGAGAAATGAATGATCCTACGATTGAGGAAAGAGTAGGAAATGCAGATTTCTTATCTAAAGGAATGTGATTGCGAGTGCAATGGTAAAGGTTGGAAGTGACATTTGAGAAGGATCAATTTTCTTACGCATGATATATACATAACACAGAATAATATTAGAAATAATATTCCCCATCTTCACGTGGGGCTACACACGGAACACTACGCAATGCGATGCGAATGCGATGCGATGCGATGCGATGCGATGCTATGCAATCCCAATGGCCAGTGCGAGTGGAAGATTCATTAATCACTGTGGTTCAGACTTCGTCAGTCAGTTGACATTTTCTTGACGTGACATCCCTATCCTATCATCCATTGTCAACATCCCACTAAATTATACTCCATTCAGCTCCCTGTCTCTTGTCTGATAGGACCAACCAACTCAACTAACTCAAGCTACTGTTGCAGATGGACATCCACCACAAGCAACCACCCGCCAGATAAGTTAATAATAGATGGTCTTCCAACGACATGGGATGGTCAATGTAAATACACACAGCTCCAATTATACTGTCCCCCTTCCTAACAATCAGCTTCACTTGAATCCACACAGACCTTATCAAAGAGACACATCTCAACTGCACAAAGTCAAAAAATGCTGGTTTTTACCAAACGATAGGACATACATTTTGTGGAAAATGTAGCAATAAGCTCTCCGCAATCCACTCATGGATGGATGTCCTTCACAGACATAAAAATATAATTTACCTTGACTTGACTTGCCTGCTTTGCTTTGCTTTGCTTTGCTTTGCTTTGATTTGACTTGGCTTGGCTTGGTTATTCTTCATTATGATAATTCCAAGACAAAAAATCGAGCAAAGCACAAACATCATAATATATAATCAGAGGTAAGCTCAACTTTTTGTATCATTAGCGTGATAAATGACTAAATGTTTCCATTTCTTTTCGTCCAAGTCATCGTCATAGAGCGTTGCAGCCAGTGCAGTGGCGATACGATACGATACGATACGATACGATCCGACTGCGACTACGAGTCCTAGGAGTAAATCCTTTCCATTTGCTTCTGCTTCTACTTGCAAGTGTAATTGTGCAATGTAAGATATTATGTGCTCACATGCCAGTCAGATTGACAATAAATAAACGAATTACATTTTTCTAATGATATCTAACGTAACTTGCCTCGTCCGCTGTCATTGTCGACGTCTACTTGCATGTCTTTATACCTGTGTATAAGTTATTGGAGGGAGCTAGCTGCAAGTTTTCGAGTATAATTATTTGAGTATCCTTGGGTAACGAAGGTGCACATATGAGAGAATGAGTTTATAATTACAAATTAAAATATGAGCTCATGTCATGTCCTATTGCTACATGACAATGGGAAGTCCAAGTTATCAGATATGATTATCATCATAACAATATTTTTAAATGAGCATTGCTAATGATCAAAAGAAATTGGCTGATGGTTCCAAGATGATTGGCTTTCAATCATTAGCTGCAATCGTCATTTTATGCTATCCGATTCGACGGCCATGCCATGTCATCAATCATCAATCAAATAAATCGGGTAAATTTAATTACATTCTTACTAGATTTGGTATGGGTACATACCCCAAGTACCTATGTATCTTGTAAGTGTAGTGTAGTGTGTATGAAGAAGATGGTGTAAATTCCAATGTGCTCACAGCTGCGTAAACACTTTACTCCCTATACAACGACGTAGGTAGCATGACTTCCTTTCTTTTCTTCGCTCTAGAGTCCACATTAAAGTCAACAATCGGTGAGTGCAGCCATGTGATAATTACATGTAGGCATAATTACATAGCTGCGTTATATAGTATAGTGTCAGTGTAAATACTCACAGATTTTTGATAGAAAATGTGAACCCTTATTATCCCAAGTATTTACGTGCTTGTCCAAAAAAGCTGCAGAATGATATCACTATGCATTTGACGTAACAGATTAGAGTTCAGAGCTATGACATGACATTCGCTCAGAGTATCAGTGTATACATGTTCCATTTACTGTAAACAGATAAAGATGAGTTTATCCCATGCTGTCCACGGACACTCACAATAATAATACTCACAACACTGCTTCATATATTACCAAGATAAATTCGTTACTAACTAGATAATTACACACCGACCAGATCCATGTTACACGATAATTATATAGTCATTGAGATACTGGAAGATTGAACCCAACAAGTTCGTTGGGCTCTTCCATAGCGATTTAATTAACACTTTGACGTGAGAGGACAATAGACATAGAGATAGGTGTCGTATCGTATCATGACATCCTGTGTGTTGCCAGTGTTTTGGGTATTTTGTCACCTTTCAACTTTCTGCGACAGTCCACTTCGAGTGATAACCTGATCATGCCTTCGGCAAGTGTTCAGGTATAAAAGCTCAATCATTATTATTTACCACACTTAAAAGTATTAATTCTGAAAGTACGCAGTGATAAAAAGGATGACATGCAAGTGATAAAAAACACTGGTTCGTAGCAAACAAATGGGTGGGTTGATACGATACGTTATGACATATTATACAATACCTACGCGGCCATTTGTTTGATAACAGGTTCACTCCGCGTACCCCATGTGCTAAGCCACCGTCAAATGTGCTACTACGTGCATATAATTAGAGCCAGACTTTTGTGGACGTAAGCGCTCTTCTCAAATCGTACACTCTTAAAATTGAAACGAGTCGGAGTAAAATTCATTCAACTCTACAAAGAGCTACAATACAATGTATTTTCAATATTTTAAGGCGTATTATTTTGTCAAAAAACTGATCTAATAAATTACACCCAATTATTTTAAACTCAATAAAACTGGGAGAGTGGAAGGGATTCGATTATCACTTTTAAATTATAGGACAACTGAAAATACGAGAAAATTTTGCACATGAGAAGAAATGTAAACATTTCCCTCCTTCCAGTGTGTGACGCTAGTCCACCCCCAAATGATTTTTGCTCTTTTGAAAATAGATTTGTTTTGCTGAACGGAAAGCGTAAATTTACTCTTGAATGATTGGCGCATATGTATAGAGGTCTTGAACGAGTAAAATGTTACTTGTAGACGAGTAAATTCCATTCGATTATTAAGAGTGTAATTGCATTGGCTGAAAATCAACAGCGGCATTATGAGTTTATTATCGTGGCTTTGCATGCAGATAGGAGCTGTTGGCTCTTCAAAGTATGAAATACTTGTGTAATCTTTATTTTGGTTCAATGTTTTCAAGACTCTTCGAATCTATGTTTTCAATGCATCTCTGATAGTGACCGGCGGTGTTTCTATTTTGGTAGCCAGTAATAATAGAACTACAATTTAGAAACAAAGTAAGTAGGTTTTCTTGGGTTGGGGCAATTATGAGCCAAGTGACAGTAATTGCAATGATTATTGCAGGCAATATGGAAATGGTGAGAGGCTTTCGGCTGATGTGCCAAGCAACATTGGAAGAAATGAAGACATGACGAGATGCATCATCAGGGAATAAATGCAAGATAGTTATTTTTATGACTGGAATCGTAAAGTAAAAAAAGAAATAAAAATAATCATATTTTTGATGGTAGACCATAAAAGTGGATTTCGGTAATTAAATAGTATATACGTAGTGCTTTATTTCATTTTATTGCTGATTCAAATAATAATTATGTTTTATTTTTTAAATAATTAAATGCACATAAATTGCAAATAGTTGACTAACTGCAAAGTACAATATGCAATAAAATAATGGAAAAATTTAATAAGGCAATTGAAATGTAATCAGCCTGTTTTTTTAAAAATGCTAATATTATTTCCTCGTACAATACTATAATATTTTCCCAGCTCGCGGACTTTAATTGTTTTGACGCTGATAAAATATAATATAATATAATTACGAGTGATTCACCGAGTGTGTGTTTGTGTATGCATATACAATATATATTATGTATAACAGCTATATGTCAAGCAATTTCTCTAGATAATGTTTTATCCTCCTCTTCAGCACATACATAAACTGATGTGGTACAAAGTGCAGAAACGTAGCCCAAGTGCTTTACTAGTGTAACATAATTGCCGACAAGACGAAGATAACAAATGATAACATAATAATAATAGCTATAATAATATTCTATAGAGTAACGATAAAGCAATTATAAAAAGCAACTTCACAAAAAACACAACAAGGAAGAAAGTCAGTAATTGATCATGATAATAATTAGCTATTAAATTCATACCATTAATTATGTGTACACATACAACTGACACAACCACTTTCAGTTGCCTACATACGCTTACTTTTAAGTCTCTGAAGATAATTTAGAATTAGTATGTATGTATGTATGTATTTGTGTGAGTGTGGTTGATTTGTGGATCGTCGTAACTCGAGCACAATCGTTTAGATATTTATTTTTTTTGCTTTTTCACTGTGTCACTTTTGTGAAAAATGATTTGTTTGTACAGTTCTTATAGGAAATAGTAATTACACTTCACACGATTTGTTTCTAGGTATAGATGTACAACGCTGTCAGCAAGGTGTAAGCTAATGATAATGGGTAACCGTATTGGTTTTATTACGTTATTCACAAACTTTGGTAAAATTACATGATTTTTTAACAAAAATCTGGAGCGTTCAGAAATTAGGAGCACAAGTTTAAATATGTATGTACATATATCAGAATCAGAGCTTTGAACAGTCAAAAAACACGGAGCAAGATGAATTTTTTTCGTGTTATTATAGGTAATATACTCTCGAACGTACTGACCTAGGTTAATACATTTAATTTACAGTTTTTAAGTTCACTAATTTGTGGTTAATTTGCTTATGGGTGCACTGGTGGTCCGATTCGTTGACCATAAATAGAATACGGTGATGGATAGTAACTAGCTAGGGATGGAGGGTGAGGGGGTACAAGCGATGACAAGGGTTTGCCACTTGCATAAGGATGATACCGAGCGGCTGATAGTGGACTTAGCGGAGGTGTAGGATAGGTTCGGTGCATGGCTGCGGCCGCGGCAGCCGCTGCTGACGAACTGAGTAGGGCACTCGAGTACAACGAGGAAGGACTGGACATGGACATTTGTTGGGCATCTGACGTTGATAGGTTGGTGTGTGTTCGGAGATGTTGGAGCAATTCTTCTGAAGATGGGAATCGCTTGCCACAATACGAATCACCTACAATCCAGTTGCATACATAAGGTCTTTGAGCAGCAACAGCAGCGGCTTGTTGTTGTTGCTGTTGTTGTTGAGCAGCTTGCTGGTGTTGACTAATGAAACTTGAGGAGTAGCTGGCCAGTGCAGCAGCAGTTGAAGTAGGTATCCCACCCAAACCCGGTGGAGGCATGAATGGCAGTCCGATGGCAAACTTTTGATGATCACACTGAACACAACCGGCGGGGCAAACGCCGACGGTTTGCTGGTAAGCCCCAAGACCACTAGCAGCAGCCGCAGCAGCCATCAATCCAGCAGGCATTCCTAATTGACAACCAGTGCAGTAAGGATCTTTACAGACGGGCACGATTGTCTCCGCACCTGACGGAGTTTTCACTCGCGTGTAGCCGACATACGGCGATCCACTTCCTGTCGCTGGTGGATAACCCATAAAGGCAGCAGCAGCGGCTGCATGATGTGACGGGGATGCAAAAAACGGGGGGCGCAGGGCGGGATTAGTTGGATCCAGCCCTGGCGGGTATCCCGCCAAAGCACTTAGAGTACTCAAAGCTGGTTTACCGTAGTCCCGTAGATCCTTTCCGCCTCCCATATGACCATGTAAAACCTCCAAGCCAGACCGGATAATCGGGGACGCCCCTTGATCTTTTGAGCTACCACTTGGTGAAGCTTTCCCACTATCCGAGGATGATTTGGATTCACGCGAAGGCTCACTTTTCGAAGGTGACACTTCACTATTTGTAACACTGTTACGACCAGCTCCAGCTGAATTGGCAGAAGGGGAGGTCGTTCGAGAACTCTTACTCACTTCAGCATGAGGGGACGATGCTGATGACTTCGGTGTTTTAGGTTTTTCCTCGTCATGCTTGGATTTCGAGGACGAAGAGGAAGACGAAGTTGGGCAAGAAGTAGTGGTTTCATAAGGTTTGAAGGCAGGTGATGACTTGCCACCTGAGGATGATTTTACTCCGCCGTTGCTTCGTGGTCTCGATGAAGAAGATGATTGACTTCCATCACGTTGTGTCATTGGTTGAGTTTCTGAGGCATGACTGTGGCTACTGGCTTCGCTGCTGCACGAGGATTTTCTCTTGGATGAGTCACTGGAACCATGAAGTGAGGGCAGAAGTGATTTCGTGCCTGGGGAATCCGCTCCGATTTGGCTGCATGTTTGAGCCAGCAATGCCAATGGACTCTTTTTGGCGTCCAACTGCAAATAATACAATTTATTATTGTTTACTTACGAAGCTCATCTTGTTTCAACTCTATTAACTTCCAGCTACGGCTATTTTCACTATCACACCATGCGTACTTGTGCAGCACTTACTGTGCCAAAATCTCATTTCTACCGTTACCAAACATTAATCATCATTAAAGTTCGTTCAAGATATCACATTCTGTAAAGAGACTAATAATGCAGGGCTTGGCTGTGCTTACGGCTCGGTCTTTTCGGAAACAGCTAAATAAATACAAACTGACTGAGTGAATTCTAGTGAACAGAACATGCAATCGACGGAAATTTATGAGTCAGTCTAAATGATATATGATCCTACATGCCGTATTAACAAGGCTATTTTGACGCAGGAGAAAAGATGAAATGGAAGGGAAAAGTCCGTAAAATTAAATATTTTCCTTTTAAAAGTTAGCTTGAATTTTCATGATGAATTACTTTACTTTTCTGCAGGCTCTTCGTGAGTAAAGAGGATGGAAGGTGACAAAGTGGGCCGTTCACAAATTCTGCCGTACAATAGAAACTACATATTGAATTGTAGCTGGGCTTTTGTGCCAACAGAATACTCGGGATTATTTCATACAAGTGGAGTTGACGCCACACACAATAGAAAATACGAAGCAAGAAGAAGACGAATGCGAATGCGAGGCAGACATGAAAAGGAAAAGAAATGACACGGATTTCCCTAAATGTGAAAAAATGTGAGTAATGCGATGAATAATTCATCCCACCCTAAGAAGAAATGATATATACGCAAATGTCACATTTTGGGCGACAGAGCAACTCCAAATAAATGATTACTATTTCTCTTTCTCCCTTCCTTTCCGTCAACTCACTTTGAAACTTCCACGGTTCATAAAAATACAAAGTGTAAATTTTTATGTTGCAACTTGCAACACAACATTTTTCTCTGATTTCACGTTCCAAGCTCCTTTCCGCCCGTTTCTCCATTCTCGCTCTTGTTAGACAACGAAACGGGCTCCTTGAGTACCATGTAAAAATATAACATATAACCTCGTATGTTTCTCAGTCCTTATTTCCATCCGTTCCCGTTTCCCTATTCATAAAGTTCCTCCATCATATATTTCTCTCTCTTTTCACCTCTGACTTCTATCTCTTCCTAAAACTATAAAGGAACATTGCATTTTCAACTTTTAAAAATGTACAACTTTATTCTCCTAGTCTTCTGCATGGGTGTACAGCAATTTAATGGCATAGTTTGGAAGAAACGGAAAAACCGCGGAATTATTAATGGCACTCCAAGGAGTTGTTGGAAGAACGAAAATATTTAAGTAGGTAGGAAACATTCCAAGAAATTGAATTTGTTCATTTACAAACACACGTCTCAATTGTTTCTTTTTTATTTCCCTATGAGAAATATCATCTTTGCTACTTCTCCCCATTCTACGGAATAATCAAGAACACACTTGCAGAATAAATTCAACTTTCATTTCTCCGAACCTACTCCTCCGTGTTTACGTTTTTCTTACGTAATCCAGACTTTCAATAAAATCATGTCTGCCTCCAGCCGTTAGTCATACTACAAGGTATTGCCACGATTAACCAACCCGAACGCTATGAGTCTAACCACCTCCAGTATTTCTGGAAAATCTCCCGAGCGGAAAATCAAATGAAAACCTGTATTTCGTGTCGGAACAAAACGGTTCGACCATAATTACCGAATAGCTAAACTACCTCGCTTCACTTTATTACCCCAAAACTTGAGGAGTGTAATAAGTCATTACTTATAGCGTGGAACGCAAAGCGTTTCTACACCGTACCGTAGACCGTAGGTTGGAATGCAACTCTTTACGGAAT
>JAAXYX010001103.1:0-26357 GCA_036851915.1 Ptenothrix huangshanensis
AGTTCCTCCTGCCTGCCGCATCTTTCCACGGGCTGTGTGTAACTGTGTACTTACTGCTTTTTGCTGGATTCAAGTAAATTACCTAAGACAACAACGTTTATTCCGATTCCATTCCGATGCGATGCAATGCAATCCAAACCCACTCCATTTGCCATTCTAATAGCGAATTTAATTAGGATGCAGCGCTGTTTCCCAAACCATTTTGAAAAGCGAGCCACGTGAATCTCGTGTGGACTGTGTGCTAACGATAAGTCTAAGCTCGTACGCTAGGACAAGAGCGAAAGAAAACTTACGAGATCCATGAAGTCTTGAAAACGTGATTCCAAAGTGTTATAACCCCTCACTTGTTAAAGCGTCATCAAAACGAATTTATTGTTATTTTGAAATTCTCTCAGCCTCCTTTCTTCCGTTCCTTTCTACTCACACACGCAGTCCATGAAAAGCGTCACCGTCTGAAACATGTAAAAGCAAGAATTGAGAATTGAAGATTGAAGACGACACTCGGGAACACATGGGAGGAGTAGACTGGGAAGTACGTGTGACGAGGATTGGGAGCAGTTGACAGAGCCATTGTGAATACACCTTGCATTTGATTATAAATCATGTTGGCGGAATAAAAGAAAGGATTCATTTCGCACCACTCCATCCAACGACTCGGTTATTAACACTGGAATTGACTTGGGTTTGAGACGAAAATAAAATGTGGAGCGGAGTAATTGATAACTCGGGAGTGGAGTGGGAGGATGATTGGGAAGATGGAGACGGTAGGAATGATAGGAGGGATTTGATTAAAGAAACAAGATGACAGCGAGAGAAACCAAAAGCTGAGCAAGGCTGAAAGTGTTGAAAATGTGAGTTGGTCTTTAACCGCAATCTCACAATTTGAAATGCAAGTGACTCATGGGATGGGAGTGAACTGAAACTCGACGGAGTCCCGTCTCACTTACACAATCCAAAACAGAAACTTGACACAGACACACTTGGAGAGCATTATGAAGATATGTGAAGACTTGAAAAAAGAAAAGTTGGCTGCAAATGCAACTGGAGAAAGAGAATGGAAAAAAGTGAGGTTGGGACTCGAGCGGAGTATCCGAGAGTTTGGGAGCAGAGGAAACCAGACGACTAATGGAATATAAACACACATGGACACTGTCAACTTTTACAACTGTCATATTGTGTATAGAAAGGTTTTTTGTCAAAACTGTTTATTGTACTGCGGAGGATGAGGATGAGGAATGGAGAGGAGAGAGGAGAGGGAGCATGGATTTCACATGGCTCTCCATACACCGCCTCCTCAACTCCTCACCCACAACCCACTCCGAACTAACATCGACATAGCATGAGGCCAGAGAAGCCCGTCTCACATCTCGGCAAATGACACTCTCAACGGCTCTCTGTCATTCCACAAGTGACTCCTATCCGCATTTCGCATATTCTCCTGCTCCCCTCCAACCCCTGCCCCTTCCCACTTGCGAATCACACTGCCATCCATAGCCAGAGTGCGTATCGTCCACGTAATCTGCCCGCTCTCTGTCAGTCTCGACTTGGCTTGGAGCTACGCATGAGATTTCCACAACGGCGACAACTCGAAACGACCAAAGTGTGATACTATCAGATGAGGATTTCCTGTATTATTAGATCATCCACCTTGATAATAAATACCAGTTGCTTGCTCACTTACTTGTCTACTCACTCGTCTACTGCTTCCCAGTCCTCGCTGGAACTTGGAAACACAAAAACAATTGTGTCAATAGAAACGTCGAGGCTTGCAGACACAGAGACCAGGAGTGGAGCTGCAGGAAGGTTCGAGTTGAGTCGACAGACACTCAGTCACTATCTCGATCTACCTCTCCATGTACCTACGTCCTCTCATTCAACTCTCAATTATTCACATAATTACGATATCACATTCGATACAGCACTTGCCACACCAAGTCTCCATCCATACACTCGCCCTCGCATCGCATTCCCACTCCTTCGCGCGCATTCCCATTCAGTCTCTCCTGGAAATTAACGCTTTTTTCTCCTCTTTTGGACACTGTCATTCAAAGCGCTCGCTATCGCTCCAACCTATCACGCTCTTCATGGGACAGTTGTGCGAGTCTGTCTCTCTCCTTCTCTTTGTGTCCCGGTGACACTGACGCAACCACGATAAGAGACACTAAATCAACCCAAAGCTCTCTCCAAACCTAATTTCGCCTCTACTCCTTCCTTTTGTTCCTCTTGTCTGTCCTCGATCATGTCCCAATCCCTTCCTCCAGCTCGCTTTATTATGCAGAGCGAGGAGGGGCGGAAGTGAATTATCACGAGGAGAAACTCTCCTCTCCACATGCCTCCGTCGAATCAATCATCCTTACTTGCTACGGACACTGTCCTCATTTGATCTTAGCTAATGAGAATGCGACAGTGTGACCCGAGCGGAGAAAAAACTGGCAACTGTCGAGGGAAAAGAGGCATGTGGACGGAGGAGGCAGGCGTTATCTTACGTGATGGAAGGTGCACAACTACTGGTCACAAGCATTATGCGCTCCGAGAGCGACACACGGAATACAATTAAATAATGAGACGAGTTTGAAAGGCGACAGAGAGAAGGGAGCGAGGTGATTTTGTCACAAGTGCTTCGTGCTCATCTCCACCTCGTCCTTCCCTCCACTCACTCACTCACCGACCAAATCAGAGGAGACACCAGGAGCGAGTCGACTAAATGTGTACTTACATAAAATAATTATCAAGGTATAGAGACAAGAAAGGAACATAAAATCGCTCTCCTTCCCTGTCTCTGTTCAGGAGACTCAGTGCACACAATGCCACAGATATAGTAATTATAATGAGTTAGAGATGAGATGAGAAAAAGATGTTGACGATACGAAATCCTCCGACCACAAACTCAATTCCTATTCCAATTCCACTCTCCTCCTCCCTCCCTCCATCCACTCCCTTTACTTTCCTTCCACTGTCATCCTAATGAGTTTGGAGAAAATCAGTTGTTATTATGTAAATGTGGATGAATTAGTTGAATATTGTAATTAGGCTCATTTTAGTTTTAAAGTACGGCTAAAAAATACCATGGCTTGAGAAGTAACTACTGGTTGTCACACACACTCGCTCCCTCCAACCAACACCAACCTACACACAATCACACACAAACATCAGTCCCTGCATTTCCATCTCTCCTACTCGTATTTTTTATACATGTCATTCAAATCACTTACTTTTCTAATCTCTCCAAAATATTCCACAAGTGAGCAACCTCAGTTTGGAATTGGAAATCAAAACAAATCCTCAAGCCTCGCTTCGTCTGTCCAAATGTCGAGCCTAGCCATTCCACACGAATGCGACGGAATGGAGTGGCTCCGAGGGAATCTATCCACTCCAATAATTACCACTCCGATTCCATTTCAATAACTTTGACAATAAAATTACTCATGAGCTGCGTACACAAGTCAAGGCTGGAAATGGAACTGTTTCTCCAGTCTCCATAATAATAACATGTTGTCTTGATGATCCTTCCAAACATGTCCGTATAATTATCATCATCCCTTCGTTCCCTTCCCTTCACTCCAGCATTACCCACGTCTTTTATACTCGCTCCTTTCCTACTTTCGGGAAGAATATCTAAGTGGACGTGTGGTGTATGGTTCATAATACAAATACACTTGATACGTGACAACTTGTTTTTTCTCACCGAGCAAAAGTAGCCGAGTAAATGAAAGGAATGGGAGCGAGAGAGAGAGAGAGAGAGACGGAATAAGAGCAAGGGAGCGGGAAGAAACTGGGACCGAATGAGAGAGTGAAAAAAAGTGACAGATTTTGACCACAGTCAGTGACTTGTGAGAGTGAGAGACAACACTTGAAGTGAGGGTGTTAAATCTAGTGGAAAATATATAAAAAGTTTCCCCAGTCCGGAGTCCGGCTTTGGGTGAAAACACCGAAATAACACAAATGCCCAAAATACTCAAATACTCATGCTTGTCAATTAATCTTTTGTGTTGGATTTTAGCCAGAAAAAATTATTATTTTCTCTCACTCTTGTGCCCACCGAGGCTCGGCCAACTACACGCCGTTCAAATGCTGGACGAGCCGAAAGCCAAACTATTGTAGCAAGTCATCGGATTTTCCTCTTAGTCCAACTTACACATTTTTCCACTCACACCCCCACCACGTATCATTTACTGTATAAAATATCGGTCTCCACAATTGTATTTACGCTCTTCTGTCCACTCCCGCCTATGCCTTTTCCTTCCAGCGTGAGGGATGTCAGAGTGGGGGTAAGACAGAACAAGTGAAAACTGATTAGATTTCTTGGCTGAATTTTTTGCTTAATTTATTGGAAAAATCAATCAATGTGGACTAATCTATTTGTATGATTGATGAGGGTTCTTTGATTTTCATTCTTCCCCTTGTCATCGCGAAATATCTGGCCAAATGCACACCAAATCATGCATCCCGCAAATCAACTCTGTCCCTTCTTTTTATTTCACTCTCCACTTTTCCAAACTTTCAATTTCAACTTTTCACAATGTTCTACAACCACTCGAGGCAGTTAAACATTGTGCCGTACACTTAATTATTTCAAGTCTTAAGCTTCCCTAATAAACCTCTCACCTAACCACAGCACATTGCAGAATTCAACACAGTCCTCAAAGCTACTTTTTAACTGAAACCTCTCGAAACTGGAACTAATTAAAACTTTTAACTAATAATCCAAACTATTCACTGTTTTAGTGGAACAAAGTAATCGGCAGACTATTTATTGCTTCTAGAAAATTGGTCCTTAATAGTTACGTGTTGAGGTGTTGTTGGAACAAAACCATTCCTTGTCCTTCCAATAGACATGAGAATGCTAAGTACGGTGAGATTTTCAAAGTAGCCATTAGTAGGAAAATCTCTAGTCTACAGTAAGGAAACTCCAGTAGGAACAAAGTATGGAAATGTGAGCGTGGGGGTAAAATCAGAACCAAAAATCACCACTGCACTCAGCACAGAAAACGATTGGATTTACCCTCGACACCCTCTACACAGAAATACTATAAGAAATCCAAACTCCAAAATACTTGCAAAACGTTTTAGGCACTTGAGAAATTTTAACATGAGAGCAACCAAAATGAGATTAGAAATATTTGTATGAATAAATCCGTCACTCCCTCCTTCCATTTCCACGCCATAACAAATCCAAAATGTTTACAAACTAAGTTTCCGAAGCTCAATTAGTACTTAGCCCACTCCAAGAAATTCACTGAATTCGATCCCCTCTAGAAGGCCTAAAACCGGACTTTAGGACTGAAACCGGTGTTGATAGTGCAAGGGGAGAGAAGCTAAAAAGCACACAATGATAATTTGAAGAAAAATCACACTGGCTGTAAAATGGGATTGGAGGAAAATGTCGAAACTGAAATTGCGAAGTGTAAGTGAGCGGAGTGCCGGCAGCTTATTTGACATACCGGGGCAAATTTGAACGGTTGAAATAAAAAACGAATGCGAATTCAAGTAAATGTCGGGTTGATGACGAGAAGAAAAAAGACGAAAGGGAAAAATATAATAATATTATTCACCGTAAAAGAACTCATGAAAAGAATCGGAACTTGGACCGGTCTTCTGTTGCTGTGTCAGTTGTTGCGAGGATTCTTCGACAATGTCCACTTTGTTTCACAAAATCCTTAAGATAATTCAGAAGAAGCGACGAATGTTGATGGAGTTGGTGTTGAATTTGCGTTGTGGATTTGTCGCAGGGGATATTTTGTCACAGACGGAGCCACAGAGAGGGTTAGAGAGTGAGCACTTGTATTCGGAATATTGACACTTTGGTTTGTGGGAAGAAGCGAGGGAAGGAAAGTGAGGACAAGAGTAAGTTTGCGGTGGAATAATGTGTGATGGCTGGCTACTCGGTGGACTGAGGGATGACAAATTTGTGATTTGGGAGAAAAGACATATTGGGACTGAGGTTTGGTTAAAAATGGAGAGGAAAGTGGCTGGGTCGTTAGTTAGTAGTGGAGTCTAAGAAAAAGTGTTGTTACCTTAAAGTGCTACGAATGGACAATGAAAACGTGTGGCATGAGACAAGTCGCGTGGTGCGGCCGAGGCCCCTGAAGACAATTTTGCTCTATGTCGTGTATCTGTTTGGTGTGTCTGTGTCTGTCTGTCGTGTGTGGAGCATAGGAGTAGGTTGGCTAGTGTGTGTTGGTGGTGGACTGTTGGTTTGGGGTCGTTACTTGAGCCGTGTTCTTGTAGCGTTTTAGTGCGGTACGTCCAAGACACAAGACAAGACAATAATACAAGACACGTCCAAGATAGTGTGAGGAGCACCTCTGTGCACGGAGTACACACACAGAGACACAGCAGAGGAAATTTGGTGTGTGTGAGGACGAGTCGTTTTTCGTTTTGTTTTTCCTTTCCTTTGGCTGCTTGGCTGCAATGGTGAGTGGTAGGGACTCGGGCTAAAAGCTTGACGAGACGAGAGCGAGGAGCAGCGAGGAGTGAGGACGCTGCGAGGACGATCTACTAAAACTCAAAGAGAACGACGACGACGAAGGACTTCGGACGATCAACTGTGTGCTTCTGTGACTCACAAAGATGTTCCCAAAAACTGAGCCACACAAAAAATACACAAGTTCCAACGTGATCCCAGACCTTTTTCTCTCTCCATCTCGCAGTCCTCCGCACTCCAAGCTTCGGCCTCTCCTTCTCTCCTTTCTACTTGTGCTGCGACGGACGAGCGACATTGGACAGTTTCACGTCGGTGGGGTGTGTCAACAACGCCACCGACAAAAAACTATCAACTGCTGAACCACCTCGCACACAACTCGCTCCCACTCTCCGTACCAAACACTCAGGCACTCACACTGCAGTCACAACCTCCAAAAAATACTAAAATTCCCATTTCCTTTTTTATCCCGCCGCACAAACCAAAGTACTATCTCCAAAAACCTATTCCAATTACGCCCGTGTCTATTTTCATCCCTCGCACATTCCCCGAAACACACTTTTCAATCTTAAACTCGCCTAATCCCTAATGCTATCATCCCGATTCCCGAAGGACCACAACCTCCGCTCCCACCCTCCAATCCAATTCCCCCCTTCCCACTATTTCACTTTTTAAATCCGCATTTCCCACCATTTCTGCATTTCCTCCTTACCTCACAGTCCAACAACGGAACAAACAATTTTATTTAATTTTCCCAACGCAATTCCGTAACAGGGTTTTGCGCTGTAGCTCGCCCAGCCCGCACATACGCGGACGGGCATGAAAATGCAACGGTAGAAATCTCTTGATCTTGAACCACCAGCGCCCTTTACACTTGATTCCTATAAAAATCATGTGGAATGTGGTAATGAATTTAAGCTGGGCCCTCTTGTGTCTTCCGACGTATCTCGATACTTTTATGCTTGTGCTATCCCTGGCTACGTAATGTGGGTTAGTCAGCTGATAAACTTTATTTTTTATACATGCAATCAGATTTAACGCTCCACAGTGCAGGGCAATTGGAATCTGAAATAAAGTTCACATCGCTATCTTGTTTATGGTTCATTCCTTATCCTCCCTCACTCTCCAGTCAGCCAAATACACTCGCCTTATTCCAAAGGTGTACTTGAAATTAAAATACTGACCTACAATGCATATTTATTTCTCAGCTGTGCCAGAGCACGGGGTAACAGTCTCGCCTCTCGGCCTCCATTCGCAGGGATGGAACGGAACGGAACAAGCACGCACCACAAGATGCACAATGACATTGTTGCACTTCCCACATCCACCTCTCACCCAAATCATCCCCTTTGCCAGTCTCCCTTTTGACATCCCTGAAAAAATTAGTACATTTCCCGATTCGCCTTCCTCGGGCACAACTGTGGGGAGGACGCCGAGTTTAGAAATCTATGCCCCCCAGGAGTAAAAGAAGATCAAACAGTTTTCATTGCCTTCTTCCTGTCTGTCTCTTGCAATTAATTAAAACCCTGTGGAATTTTCATCCCCCACCACCACGAGCTCCCGTTCCCACTACCTTCCCTCTACTCCTCCAGTCTTACGTGTGTCAGTCATTGGGACCGAAACACTCAAGCATCGCGGGCGAGACGCAACCGTCGCAGTTCACTCCAAGCCTTTCTCTCTGCACTTTGAAGATGCGGGCGCTGGGGAGGAACGGACTTTGGGAATGCCAAGGCGTGCATATTCCACAGATGCTCTATTCCTTTGTTCTAGACAGAGATGATGGAATTCAAGATAATTTTTAGCTTAATTTAGATTTGCAAGAATAGAAATGGGAGTCCTGCGTAGTGGAAGGCTTGAGGAAGCACATGGAGTGGGAAAGGACGGCGGACACAAGTTACCCCACGCAGGGTTGGATTAGCAAGTGCGGAAGAATGTGTGGTGGAGATGGAGGTGAGGCGAAGGAGTGAAGTAATGAAGGTATGATGGAAGTGCCGAGGTATGAATTCGAGATGCAGTTGGAGTTGTTGTGTTGTCAAGTGGTGAAGACGAGTGGAAAGTGTTCGGACCAGCTCAAGGAATAATTACACGTGGTGTGGAAATCCATGTGAACTCGGAGCAGTGTGCTGTGGCCGGAGTGGTGGAGGGAAGAAGAAGAAGAAGAAGAAGAAGAAGAAGAGCGTGCATAATTCTGCCGGACGCTTGGCTGTGGACGAGGGAAGAAGTGGACGGAGGAACTCGCATCTTCTTCACTCATACTCCGAGTCTCGTTTCGCAATCAGAGAATGGACGCATACAAAGGGATCGGAGTGAATACGGAAAGTTGTTTTGAATTTCCAAGTGAGAGAATGAGTGGGATGATTTCTGCTCTCGCCTTTCTCACCGGTTTCTTTCGCCGTGGCCACTTGAGGTAAAATGATTGAAGAGGAGAGCGGAAGAGAAGGAAGAGAAGAATGAGAATACACCATTCATCCCGAACCAACAACCACCACTCCACTCATACACACCTAAAGCCAAACAAGCCACTCGCTCCACACGAAACCTCGAACGCCTTCCTCCCAACTCACAACCTGCCAACACACACTCATATTTCCACCTTCCCAATCCAGCGCTTTTTTACAACTTATTCCCGCTCCGATACACACTTCTCTCCTACGTGCAAATCATAACATGAGTAGATCCATTCCCACTCCTCCGCAACACCAACCAAACTCTCCTCACCACAACACCTTCCAAATACCGTCACTAAACAAGTCTCAATCTTCCCAATTCCTACACTCCGCTAACACGTCACCCGTTCCTTCAAAACTCTTCATCTGTCACACACCTCAACTTTCATTTCTCCCGCCGTTTCCCCCAAACCAACCTGCACCGCGACCACTGACGCCTGACGTGATACACAAGTGCGACAATTATCTCTAGTCCATGTCTCAGCCCTTCTCTCGTCACAACCCAAGTCTGCAAATTATTTACACTCAACTTTTATTGTCATCTCCGAATTCCCTTATTTCTGAAGTGAACTGTGCGGAGAGTGAGGGAAGGAAGCCATGCCATGACTCTGGCCGCTGAGACTAATCGCAGATTGTGTGGGAGTGAGTGGCGTGCATGTGCCACGTTTAATTAGAGCAAAGGTGCTTCTTACAAATGCCAAGTGTCAAGTCAGAAAATCAACCAATCACCACAGCTGTGTAAACTATTCCGTGATTTTGGAGACTATCGTGTAGAAGTGGACTAGTTTGGAGTTTAGACGCAGAGAGTATTTTGTGAAGGCAGGTGAACATGTGTCTCCACTTTAAAGTTTCGGAGGAGAAGCACTTGGTTCGTATGACATTGTGAGAAAGTGTAGAGGAGGTGAAGGCGACTGATTCTGAGATGAGGATATTATGGAAAAGCAACGAGGATAATTAGTAAATGTGTACTAGTGGAGAAGAGCCTTGTGAAAGGTAGTACGTGAGAGACGCCGTAATTTGATGAGATTGTATTGAGAATTGAAATGGTGATTGCTTGTGCTTATTTCGTAGACTACAAGGTAATGTTGTGAAAGTGTCTTGATCGCGGTCACATTCACCTGGATACTCGACTTGACTCGAGACTAATGACAATTCTTGTGCACTTTGTATGAGGAATGGAGGCAAGTGCGAGACGCTGCTCTCAAGGACACTGAGTAATTTTAGCCAGTAATAATCGACGCGACATCGAGCATCCAGCGAAGGACTAGTCTTGTATCCTCAAACGCATTCTATTGTATGGGTAATCATGTATCTTGTGTAAAATGTAATGTGGTGCAAGCGGAATGATTTAGCAAATAAAAAATGATATATTGGTGAGAAAATTGGACGGAATGTTTTGTTTACAAATGCCGGTTGATTGAACGTGACGGAGCTCATTCTTGTTTCCTAACCTGTCAGCATTTCAACAGCGATCGCGTAGAGAAATGCAAATCAAGTTTAGCTGGCCATTACAGCCATTACTGCACCCCGTCCAATGGGTTTACACTTGACCACAGCTCCAACGTGTACTCCCAACCACTCCACTCGACTCCATAAGCCATAAAGCCAAGCAGAAAGAAAGGAAGCGCAAGTAGGTCTGTAGACGGATTTCGACAATTCCGCTTATTAACACAGTAGCTCCAGAGCCAATGCATAGAGAGACGCGTAAATGTTAATGACAGGTGACTGGGTTGTCCACGTAGAAGGAGTGAGTGTTGCGTAAGCGGCGTTCCAGTCAACATTAATCGAGTCATGTGCTTACGCGTTCACTTGGCTCAGAGATTCCCTGGTAGAANCTTATTAACACAGTAGCTCCAGAGCCAATGCATAGAGAGACGCGTAAATGTTAATGACAGGTGACTGGATTGTCCACGTAGAAGGAGTGAGTGTTGCGTAAGCGGCGTTCCAGTCAACATTAATCGAGTCATGTGCTTACGCGTTCACTTGGCTCAGAGATTCCCTGGTAGAAAACACGTCTCGTCTTGTAGTTTCCAGTTGTACGGAAATGAGAATGAGATATCCAGGACTCCTCCGTAGGACGCGTGTTCCCACACTTTTGATTAGAAATCCCTCGCCCGACTCATTAGTCGCATGCATTCGGAAGTCACAGTGTCCGTTGGACGGACGCAGTTGCAGTGACTAAAAAGTGGTAGTGGGAAGACGTGGTGGTAGGACAAAAGGGCGGTGCTTGAGACACTTGAGATGCGACAAAGTGACAAAGGGATAGACATAGACACAAAGGTGTGAATGGGAGAGTGGCCGAGTGTGGTTGAGGAAGGGTAGGTGTTGGAGGAAGCATGGGACTCGGGAGAGACGACGAAGAGCTGCAGCCCAGTGCGTTGTTCACTCGACGGTTGTCACCGCCTGTCTGTGTCCCCAACGTCGTTTCCACAAAAGTATATACGACGGAGGAGAGGACAGGAAAGGAGACGGAAAGGAAAGGGAAGGATTCAAGTGGGTTCTGAGGCAATGCGTGGCTAAATCTACCTTGAATCCCTCGACTGTGTAAGGCGAGTGGTGAGGAGAGAGCGAGGAATGCAGGGAAGGTGGGTGGACACATGCATACACAGCTATAAGTACAGTGTCAGCTGGAATCACACACGACACAATCACACGAGGGGAACCACACGCCGGAGAATGGAATACGCAGGCTTACGCACTCCAGTCACACACACAATCCAAAACGACAATTTTTCCAACATCCTTTCCCTCCACGCTCCTCTCTCTACCTGTGCCTCCGCGACACCAACTTTTTCATTCATACACCAAATCCGTCTTAACTTACCCCACAACCCTCCTTTTCCCACCTCCAGTCCTTCACTTCCAATTCCAAACACTTGCACGCATTCTTGAGGGATGCTCCTTGGCAACTTGTCCCTTCATGTCTATCACAAAGAATACAAAGAATGTGTCCCTACTAACCTCGTTTGCAAAAAACCCAGCAAGTGTAATCGATAGGAGGATTTCCGTGTCCATAGCCAAGAGGAAGAGGAGACGGGGTGAGGGTGGAAAGAAGTTAAGATGAGTGAAGATGAGATGAAATGGGGGAAAAGATGCTTTACGAGGGTGAGTTGTGAGCTGGAGGGTTGATAGTGTAAGCCTCTTGGGGCTGCACCCCGTTTATCTTCCATACCCGGGTTAAATTCCAACAGTCATCCCACACAACATTCATGTCATATAAACGACTGCTTTCACTTCATCCCACTCTTTTTTCTGCCAAGAGTCTCCTTACCCTTGTACACACACTCTGTGGCAATTTCAATTTGCTTTCCTCCCTTCCCTCCGCTCTGTCTTGACCCACACACGCACCTTCCATGTCCACTTTCCTCCGACTTACTTTCCATCGGACTTGACACGGGAAGGAACCCTTTGGATAGTGTGGATAGTGGATAGTCGGAGTGGAATGTTTACTTGTAAGCACAGAAGCAAAAAGCGCCTCGCCCCTCCTCCCACAACTATTTGTTAGATGAGTGTAGTCGAGGATTTATTTGTTTGTCATTTGTGTATGGAGATTGAGGAGAAGTTGGACGTGCGAATGAGTGTGCGAGTAGTTTAAATAAAAGATTTAAAAAGCCCATCGAGTTAATGATCCGTGACAATTTTTTATGGACTTGTTTTATGTGTTCTGCCCACAAAAAGTCGATTATGGGCAAAGGCTGCTCTTGGATGTTGGAGGAAGAAGCCCAAGAGCAAGAGCCCAAGAATAACACCAACGCAGAGCCTGGGCCAGCGGAGGAGAGTTTGGCGAGAATGCAGTCACATTTAAAAATACGAAATGGAAAGGGATGAAGGAGCAAGACTAGGACATGCTTCAGTCCCACTTTTCCTCACATATTCGATGACTACGGCGTATGCTGGACTGGAAAGGAACGGCCACACTGCACACACCAGTCCACGTCCCCAAATAGTGCGAAAGGAGCGGACACAACTCCTCTCCTCACCAGACGCCGTATGTACGTGAGTTGGGCAGACACGCGACACAAGCCGAGGCATGAAATCAACATGAAATATTCCAATCCTTCACTTGCACCTTTGCTCGCCCGCAGCAGTCTTTTTAAGGAGCTCTTTAGCTGAGTAAACGGATCACACGTAGTCTCATGCCCATGCATTCCCTCGCCTTATTTACGCACTATCTCCACATACGTCCAGGTAGCTCCACATCTGCATTGCATCCCATCATTACCATTCCATCAAATCAACGCCATCAAATCTATCAAGCCCCTTCTGCATTCATCCAATTCATTAACCCAGCCACACCATCCTCGCATTCCAACGCTCTCTTGACCGATTCCCACTTTCCGTCAAAACCCTCACAACACGTCAACCCAGGGAAATGTCAATTAAACCCCGTCCTGTAATTATCAGAGGAGGGAGAGCACTTGACATTTCCCTCACGAAGGGATTTGGAATGGGAGCAGAGTTGGAGCATGAAGATGAATACTTGATGTGACTAAAGAGTGTAAATGTGCTGAGCGGAAGGATGGCTAATCTTTGTCTGTGGCGTATTTGTGAAGGAGACTGAGCGAAGGAGAGATGGAGATGGAGCAGGAGTTTCTTGTCCACAACAGCCACAAAATGCAGTGCGATGCAATGCGAGCGTGATGAGACATTCGTTAGCTCGTGTTCGAAGATGAAGGCGAACGTGAAGAAGTGGAGTGCGTGAGTTGCTTCATTCCTCTCTGCTCCGTCCGGAAACGTTCCACTGTCCTTATCTGCCTGAGCACGTCTTGGACGATTCGAGGTGAGAGTGCATTCGCGATAAGGACAAGGAGAGACTGAGCAAAGTGACAAGCCAAGCCAAGCCAAGCCAAGCGTCTGGGCGGAGACAGAGTCCTCGAGTGTCCGTCCACAATATGCCAGAGCGAAACCACACAACTCTCATCCAACCAACGCATTATACATTTCACATTGCAATCCATTGTAGCTTATTCTCTCGATCGTTTTTTCTCTTTTTGACACATGACTTGAACTTTTTCGTCGTGGAACGCTGAAACTGCCTCCTAAATAATCCTCCACGTCTTGGCCCATGCCTCGTGCATCTCTGTGAAAGTGAATGTGCCAAGACATTCCGAGTCGGAGCGAATGAATAAAAAATAGGTAAGGAGACGGAGGTAGGACGAGGACGAGGGAGATGCTGGAGGATGCTGGAAGATGAGCAGAGAGTGGCCACAGGACTTGGTCTTGTTCTTCCTCGTGCTCTCCGAAGGGAAATAACAAGACGAAGGTGAAGTAATAATAAAAAACAAAAACTCATTATAAACTGTATATTGTCGGCGTCATAATATTCCTTTGGTTTTTTCCGTTCGACTCCCTCGTCTCTCCTCCTGCCGTTCCACTCAAGGAAAGTGGAAAGTGAAGCTGGAGAGTGCAGAGCATCGCTCTCCTCATCGCATCGCGGTGACGGTGAGGAGGAAAGGGATAAAATAATGACCTTTATGTATAACGACCTTTTTCATCTCCGTCCTACCCTTGGCTCTGCATGCATACGGAGTGAGCATGGACTGGACGGAGGTGACATATGCCGTCCTATAATCATATCCACACAGTCCTATCCTCGTACATACTCGACTCTTTCATTTTTTATTCTCCGTCCTCTTCATCCAAAGCACATTCATGCTCCTGGCTCTCGTCTCCATATGACCTACGCACTTTTTCTCCACGGCACCCACCAACTCATATCTCGGGCCACTCTTCCCACTGGCAATCCCAGCCCTCGCCTTCCAGCGCCACATGCACAACACAGCCCCGCTCTGCGTCTTCTTCTGGTCCTGGTCTCTTGTCCATTTATAATTGTGGGTGCTGGAGCGGGAGGGAAGATTCTGTTGTGGAGTGCATATGCGAAGAGAGCTAATGGTCTGGGCTGATCCGAATGTAGGTTGGAACTCCCCGTCACCGATAGTTCATCTTGATAGTCGCCATGCCCAAGTACCTGAGAAACCACTTGTAGTTCTCCTCTCGCTCTGGCTATTCTTAGGTCGACTCGAGCATCTTAAATGATAATAAGGACAAGGAAATCCTTAACCCTCTTGATGAGCTTTTTTCCAAGGCAAAAAATCTCATTTGTATTTCACAGATAGGTTAAGGACTAAGAAGGACTCGCACGGCTATTCCTGTCACTTCGCTCATTCCAACATCCAAGGGATAGTTGATGCGGCAGTTCTCTTCATTCCTCCTTTGTATCGTCCTAGTCGTTATCCTCTTCTTCTTTTTCTTCTTCTTCTTCTTCTTCTCGCCAACCACTTTTCTCCAGCACATCAACGGCGAGGCGACAGAGCAAAGAGCCCAACGAGGAAGAGCTAGACTTGTGAAGCAGTAAAGCGAGTGAAAATAATTAAGGAATGGATGCTTGGATCGTATATTACACTGTCGCAACAAATAACCACAAAGGGATGATTACGCTTTTTTGTCCACTCCTTCTCTCCACTATTTGTCCTTGCATTGCTTTGCATTGGTTCTCGCTCCTCATTTCCTTGGTTCCCGAAGCGAGTCCTTGTCGTGGTTTGACGAGCATGAATGCCGTGTTGAGGCCCGAGTGTTTGTGTTGGTGGAATAAATAGCCTCAAGTGTGGGATGGAATTCCAACTGCATGTGCAGTGTCACATGGTGCGATAAACCGAGAATTGACTCTGTAAGTGGTTGTGTGCGGAAGAAAGGGAAATGTGTACGGATTGAAGCGCAGTTAATAGATTATGTGATTACAAGGATAATTCGTTCGTGTGTCAACTTGGCCAGCATTCGATTGCGTCTTGGAACTTCTCGCACTCTTCCTCCTGCCACCGCTTACGTCCTCAACCACAATCACTTGTTGTTAGTCTTGCCTCTTTTTTCTCTTTTTCGGCACTCGTCCTATTGTCAAGGCACAGCAGGCGCAAACCGAGCATCCTTTTCTTTCCTTTCCCTTCTCCTCGTATTATTATCCTACTCCACAACTCTTCCCAATTACTCGCCCTCTCCACCTCTCACAGCCTCTCAAGACCTGCTCCACATTCTCCACCAACTCAAGAATAGCCTGGACCTCTTCCGTCTCCTTCCACTCCACCTCCGATCCCCTGTCATTAACTGCGAAATTAAACCTCACCTTCCCATCGAATGCGATGCGATGCGATGTTTGCAGTTGCACGCTGTGTCCCACCAAATTGCCAGTTTGATCGTCGGATCGGAATGAATGTGGAAAGTGGGTCAAGAGTTGACACCCGCGCACACAACCACAACCACAAGCTGGCTTAGACGTGGAGGGAATGGATGGATGTTGCTGGAAGCATGAAGTAGCGAAGGATGTTGACTAAGAAAAGGGAGCATTTAATTTGGGAAAGAATCGAGTGTGGGATAATGAAAAGGGTGATTTTGACACGCAAGGACAAAAATGAGATTTGATTTTTGTTTTTTGGTCGGAGAGTAATGAGAGAATGTAAAAGCACTGGCTGTGTGGAGGGAGACAGTGACAGGTAAGGAATCCTCGTAGCGGTACCGTGTGTCTAAAAGGAGTCGGAGAGGAGACAGCGAGAAGTCCTTGAGTTTGGCTGTGAGCATTGGACGGAAGGACGGAGGAGGCGGACTGGAGTTGGAACGTGGATGGAAGGAGATAAAAAAGGAGCGTTGGAAGGAGCATGTTGTGTGATACAAGTAGTTAGTTATTGGGATTCGTATATTATTATATTGACAGAATATTTATGGGAGGGGTTAAGGGTTTTATGAAAGCATGTATTACCGTGTGCAGTTGGACTCGTTCCAAGCGCCTACCAACAACCAAAGCCACAAAACAACAACATGACCAAAGGCTATATCCGGATTTTTAATGTGTCTCACTGTCAGCTACCAGAGCCATGTCCATGTTCGAGCCACTCTCAACTCATTCCAGTCCGCCTCTCGCAACCAACACAAGGCTCAGCGCTTTGCTCGCACAGCCACCTTCACTCTTGCGACGACCAGAACATTTTTATTAAAACCATCCAATTTTCATCCTCACATCTACACACACGTACCTACGCACTCCAGCATTTCATTTCCACGAATCCAACAAATATCTCCCAGTCCCCATGCACGCAATCCAACCGAGCACTTCCAAGGGCCAAGCCTTGGTCTCCTTCGCCCAGTCACACTGCAGTCCTGGAATAGAGACAGTGCGCGTGATAGCCTATACATAGCCACATCCACCAACAGATACTTTCTGACCCTTGTGCTTTAAGAGAAGGGAGCCCCCCTTACGCTCCGAACTTTCCGAACCCTACCATTTCCCAACCAACTGATTGGCATTTAATTTAAAAAGGAGAGTGGAAAAAGGTTAGCTATGTACGTGATTCAATTTAGAATGGATGTCAGAACGGGAAGATCTCTCTGTCCTCACGACTTGACTCACCCTGAGACTTTGGACATGAACTTGGCCACATCCAACAATAACCAGTCCAATTCCACCCAATCCATACGCGTATCGAGGAATGCTGAGAAATAAATTATACAAATCTTCCACCTCGGCTCCATTTCCATGCAATCACATGATTTCTCCACCAACAACCCTCAACCTCTGTCTCTGTGGCCAAGAAAAGGTTCCGTCCGAGTGGTTGGGTGCTCGGAAACTATCACATAATCATCTCCTTTTATCTTCCCTTTTTTGTTCACCTCAAAGAGGAGCAGGGCATGCGATGAGATGGTAGCATTTAATAAGTCCATCTCCTTCCCTATCAATCTATCCCCAATTAAATCATTACTCCGACCGTACACATCACTTAAGCCTCATTTCAACCCACACACTCGCCTTTCTGCCTCACTGCACTTTCGTCCCATTTTATTTTATTCGTCCCTTTCCTCCGCATCTTCCTCTGCTCTCGTTCCATGAGTCTTGGTTGGTTTGTGAAGCGAGTGTGTGACCTGGAAGGATGGCCGTCTCTGACATGTCCCACTGGCAACTGGAGTCAGTGGCGAGGCTTTCCTGGTCCTGTGGGGATTGTGTCAAGTTGAATGGGAGTTGGTGATAGAGAGGAGAGAAGGAGAAGGGACGTAATGGCTTGGTTGTTTATCTCCAGATTCCTCTGTCCTATTCCGTTGGAAGCGAGCGGAGCAATTAGGAATGTTCCGTGAACTCGTTCCTGCGAGTGTATCAAGGAAGAGGATTATAAAATATGTCAAGTAATGCATTTCGCAGTAGGCAAGCTTCGGGGGGTATTTCTATCCCAGACAATGCATTGGACACATTTTTTATTTGAAAAGGGAGCCTGCCCATAACGCTATTAATATTTCTAATTTTAAACTCAGAGCCACACTTTTACCTGCGCTCGCTATGTAGCTCTGTGTGACCAAGCGACGAATGTGGACGAGGACTCGGGGGACAGGCCATTAGTTCTCTCTTGCGCCATACGCACTCCACGTCCAGTCATCCTCCATATGAGGATAGCAATCTTCTCCTTTTTCATCTCCGGCCAAATCCAACTCTCCAATTATTAAATTCTTGATTTTCAAACGCTCTTTATAGCCTTTTATTACAGGGTAAATAATAAATACACATATACCTAAGTGGGGAAAAAACTTGGAGTGAGTCGTAATTACATGCCTTTTTATTTTCTTTCCATCCT
Organism: Ptenothrix huangshanensis; assembly: GCA_036851915.1. Taxonomy (NCBI): domain Eukaryota; kingdom Metazoa; phylum Arthropoda; class Collembola; order Symphypleona; family Dicyrtomidae; genus Ptenothrix; species Ptenothrix huangshanensis. The sequence goes on from JAAXYX010001103.1 coordinate 18,474, forward strand.
CACACATTACTGCCACAGTTGCAGCTCTCAGAGTAATCCACTCTCCCGAGCATTTATCATCCCTCCGCTCGCAATTATGTCATTAGAACGGAGCGTTTTCTCCTCTTCCCTCTGGACAAATGACACCAGGACGAGAGTCAGAGTGAGAGTGGTCAAGGAAGCAGAATCCGCATCGGACTTTTCCCGGGTCGTGGAAAGGAAGGAGGAGATGAAATGAGGAATAAAAGATGAGAATGTAGTAGCGGGATAAGGAAGTCATTGAGGATGAATTGACAGGGACAATAATGTAAGTTGACACGTTTAGGTAAACCGGTTGTAGTTGGTTGGGTAATCTTGTGTTTGTGAGGAGATAGGATCAGCTGTGTGTGGTGCGGAGGAGAGAGTGGATGACAAGTGAGCTGTAGGACACAGATACAAGATGTGATAGTGGCGACTAATGCGATAACAAGTATGTAAATGCTCCCGTTCACACAAACGGATCAACTTACGTTGAGGAAAGTCAAGTTGTGGGACAGAGAGGGACGACAAAGAAGGACTCGTCTGGGTGTACTGGACTACTACGTGCATATCGAGGGGACAAAAGGAGCGAAAGTGTAGAAAAGGGCCCTCCCTTGGAGATTCCCTATTTCAACCACACCTGTCGTCATCATGTCATCATCTCTCTTCCGTCGTCCTTTCTTCCCTTCGTCCAAAACCAGTGACAAAAACAATGTTTCCGACCAGCACACGCTTTCCACACAGACGTCCCTCGCAGTTTACCTTTTTTCCAATCCACTCTCCACGTCCAGCTCCAGCATCCAACGATCCAACCTCCTCGCCGCACCAGTCCACACCATCTCAGCATTTCCACAATCTTGTCAATTACGATAATCTTCCAGCCATTCCGTCCCAGTCACTTGCTTTTCCATTTCCCTCCACTTGAGATCTCGGCCTGGACTAAGAACGCACCGCACTGCGAGCCACAGTTGACGGCGGCGGCCCAAAACCCTTCGGTCTGCTTTTGTGACAAAATTACAGTTTCTCTCACAGCTTCTTCTCTTCGAAACGAAACAAGAATCGTCTGTATAATTTTTCCATATTTTACTCTTTCCCCAAAACCACATCGCATCGACTTTTATTTTTCAACACCCTCCCTCACACAAATATTTCTATTATTTCACAATATCCAGACTTTTTTAATTAACTCCTATCCCCAAAGACCTTGAAACCTTTTCTTCATTTCCACCGACCTTTCCTTCAACCCACAGGACCCACACACTACCACCATCACAGTCATCCGCATTTGAAGATTTTGCGAGTGGAAAATCCTCATTTGATTTTCCCGAGTTATGCTCAACGATGCATCTTTGGTAATTAGGATTGTCCATGGTAGATTGGGAAGGTGGATTAAGTTTAGGTAATCCTTTCAACTGGATGTGTTTCGCATGGAATTGCTCCTGTAATCATGTGTTGGTTTGGAATGAATGTGTAGGGAGTATGTGGGAAGAGGAATAAGAGTGGGGTCATTTGTACTTGGCACATTGTGTTTGGACGAGAAACAGACGTTTAAGTGGAAGAATAACAGGCGGAGGAAGAGGAGAGTTGCATTGCGCTGGTTGAGAGCGGAAGTGCCATATAAAAGTGAGAGACAGCTTTCTCGTTGACATGGACAGGAGTGAGGGTTTGCAGCTTCTGACAGTGTCAACTTGTTTCCGATTTCCACGCACATGACAAGAGTGCGTGAGGGAAGATGGAGGAAGGTTCGAGGACTCCCCACTAATGGCAATCACAGTGCCGTAGTAGTAGAGATAGAGAAGAGTCCAGCTTGGATCTTGGAACCGCATAGACGTTCTTATGGCCAGCTGGAGCAAGAGGATTAAAAGGACGTGGGAAATGGACTGAGGAATTCCGTGGCTAGGTGCTTTGATTGTTCGGCTGCGTGTATTTTGAGAGTGAAAGCTACTTGTGTCAGTTGGAGGTTTGAATAAAGTGGGAAGGAAAAAAACAAGAGATTTCTCATGTTGTGTGCTTTTGGAAAATGAAAACGGGACTGAGGAAGACACAAATAATGGATTCAGCTCACATTTTCCAATCAGACATGGTATATATTCTCATCAAAATTGATTTTTTCCTCCTTCTGCCTTCTGCTCCTTCCAACGACACGTATGATTTATATGGAATGATCAAATGCTAGATCTTGTCATATTCGTCAAATGTCAGGGATAAATAGGATGAAATGTATAACCAAGCACACACTCCCAACACCCATCGCCTCCATCTCTAACTCCAAAAGTCTACATCATTCCTTCCCCCACTCTCCTCACTTGTATGTCTTTTCCTCGATCCATCCCTCACCTTCCCTTCCAAGCAACCAGCTCCTCAGTATGTAGCTCATGTGTCCGGGTCCTGGCTTCCTTGCATGTCACATTTGTGCGGGTAAAAACCGTACCCGGCACCTACCGTCTTTCTGCCTCGTTCCATCCACCAGCCATCCATCCATCCAAGTCAGGTCGGGAAATATCCAAAACAAAAATCATCCCAACTCGAACAGAATTTTGGGGAAAATAACGGAAAAGGTTGCACAAGAGTGCATGGGTGGTGTGTAGTGAAAGTGGAGCTAAATGTGAGTCAGGAGCGTCTGCCCCGGCACACTTGGACATACTTGGAGATGCGGAAGATATGCGTGTTATGTTGGTGGCGCCAATTATGGATTGATAATGAAGCGTTGAGGAAGGGAAGGATTAGGGAGCGACGGTGCTGGGGACGAATGAGGCTGGAGACAATTGACGGAAGTGGAAAAGCTGTTTGGAGATGTGGAGATTTGATCGGTCGGCGTTGACTTGAGCCTGGGAACGAGGTGTGTGGAGACGAGCTGGAAGAGCGATGCGATGGTTCGAGTGACAGCGAGGCAGAGGCAGGACAGACAAGGAGAGCTCATTGATTGTGATTGTGATTTGGTAAGTAATAGAAAGAAGTTGGAGGAAGAAAAGGAAAAAGTAAAGTGAGAAGTAGAAATCAATATGGAAGAGTGGAGTTGTGTGTGAAGTTGGAGTGGGGAGCTGGCGTGGGTTGAGTGGTGGAGGGTAATGGATATGCACGTGGCTTGTGCCTGGCTCTTGGAGCTGAGTATGGAGTGGACTAATCGTAAGACGAGGAGAAAGACGGACAGAGAAGACGGACGATGAGAAGAGGACGGGAAAGACGGAAATTACATTTTGCCATTGCCTCGGAATGAAGCGTGTGTGAGTTCCTCACGTCTCCTGACACTAGTCAACCCAAACTCTCTTCCCAACGTCCGTGTAATGCCATGTAATGCCGAGTCCATGGACAGTCTGTGCCTGGGAGAGGGAAGCAGACAAAAAGTGTAATTAGTGGTCTCTTGATCACCCAAACCGCTTAGCCGAGTCTTTATTCTTGCCTTCTTCTTAACCTGCCCGAGCTCGTCTCCCGAACTTCCCACTCTAACCCACATCGCTATACCCACACTTTATTTCCCCACACGCACTCCACCATTCCACATTCTCATCATCATCCGATCCGGAGTCAGGTCTCAATTCGCCCAATCAAACCGCAAGTACTACATGCTCATTCCTCCGTCCGTCTGCTCTTCCCATCCCATGCAAAGGAACCACACGATCAAATCAACGACAATCCCGAAGGTATTCCAAGTCCATGTCCCTCAGTTGCCAATTGTCGACTACGAGCGAACTCTCGTTACTCTCCGTCCGTCCATTTCCACTTAATTATTCCAGGCCCAGGAAACTCATAAAAAGTCCGGTCAAGTCGGAGCAAGTCAAGTGGTTCTGTACATAGAGAGCATCGCAAAGGAACATCCCAAACAGCCGTAAATTAATGTCTCCCCATTTGAGGACAATGAAAAGGACAAATCTCCACTCAACTCACGATCAGCCTCCAACTGAGCCTCATGACAAAGAGAAGAGAGAGACGAGGTTTGGAAAAGGCAGCATATCATGGCCAATAATGTGGCTCTGTCTCTGTCATCCGCGTAACATGTTTCTGTCTGTGTAAATAGCCAAATGCGACCAGAACAACTCAAGAAAAAACAAGCGGAGAAACAAGTGGGCACCCCAAACGTCTTCTCCGTCCTTGTGCTTCAAAAGGGGAATTGACAATAAAACTTTATTGACTTGGCTTTCCTTGGTTTCATTTGCGGGAGTCAATGGTCCTTGCTCTCTGTTGACACTTGACTTGACACACCGATGAACACCAACGCCATTCGTCACAGCCTTGCTTTTCCTTCCCATGCATTTCCACTTGCCTATGCATTCCTTCCTTTCCACAGAGGAGCCTACTGCTCACCTGTAACTCATCATGTGGGAATCGCGTTGCGAATGTGCATGTGGTAAGGAATAATTAGTAGGAAATGAAATGGACATAGCGATAGGACTGTGGATTGTGGAAAGGGAAAGGTTGTGGAGAGTAGGTATTTTGGGTGGAGTGATAGGAGAGCTGGGAATGCGTATAATTATAGACGAGAAATGAAATGAGTGGTATTTGGACTGAGGGAGATGTTTTAGGAGAGATCGCGTATCTCCTTGGACTGTGTGTGGTGCGAGTAAAGTATTTTATGATGGATGGAAAGACATGGGGAGAAAAAGTTGGATTTGGTGGAAGGGGAGAGGAGCGAGCACCTTGTAATGTGTTGTGACGGAAACACGTCTCGTTGTTCTTGAGGGAATCTCTGATGAGTTTCAACTGAGAAACAATGAGAAAAATCGCCAACTGCCACCATCAAACACTCTTCAGCCCGGTTTTTTCTCCTCTCTCGGCTCTGGTAATTCAGCCAGTTTCTCACAAGGGTAAGAAAAGAACATTAATGTCCTGTGTACCTTGAGACTGCGGAATGCTGGAGAGAGAAACGGCACTTCTGACCCATTCTGAGTTCGCGAGTGAGTGGCAGTGAAAAGGGATTGTGCACTTGTGAAAATGTGGACTGGACGATGTCAAGATGGTCGAGTGTTGGGTGAAATGTCAAAGGGACGTTGGTGGAGATGGAAGGGAGGGAGGGACGTCCACATCTCAAAAGTGACTACGGATTACGGATACGGGTGAGGGTGAGTGTGCACGTAGTTGGGCCTAGGAAAAAACTTGTTCTTGCCATTAAGGAAGGATAACGATTTACATGATATTAAAGGTGCACAGGTAGAAATCGTGAAAAGATATTTTGCAATATTTACATTCAATGTACATCTTTGCCCATTAACGACATGTTTTCAGCATTTTTTCCACTGCCTTAAACTATTCATCAGCTCAGTTCGCTTCCTTGCTCTTTCTTGTGTTGTTGTGCAAAGCTCGGGTAGACTGGATTTTTCCACAGCAAGTACCTTGTGTACCTCCCATCATCACCCTCGCTCCACTCCAAGCCTCTCTCCACACAGCCAAGTCCACCAAGAACAACTTACTGTCCGTCTCGTACGCACCGCGATCGAGATGAAGCTCATCAATTGATATAAATAAACAGCAGGACGATAGGAGTGTGCACGTATACGAGCTCGTCCTGGCTACACACCTGCACCTCCTCACCTTCCACTCCAGTCACTAGTCACCGAACCTTTCCAACTCGTCATCGTAATTACCAACCACTGCACCAAGCTGATGCTCCTTTTTAAATTACTGTCATTTTCACTCATTTGCATACGTAATTTCTCTCGACGATGAGAAAGAGAAAAAATTTAGATATTAATGTCATATTGACTGGGGCTGTGGCTGGGGGTGCAACCATCCAGGACCTTCCGACCAATCCACTTGACGTGGCATTTTTATCGAGTCCCGATCCATCTCAACCTGTCTCTTGTCTTCGCATTTTCTCTCTATGACGGAATGGGGCAAGTTTTTCCTCAATTCCATTTCCATGCACCTTACATCCCAACAAAATCAACAAGGTAATTAGCCAAGTACTATCAAGTGCCTATTACACGTTCCTCACACAGTCTGGACTCTGGACCTCACAGCACAGCCACACGTTTCCCCAACCAAACCACCCCAAAACCCTTTAAATCAGGCCAATCCGCAACCATTTCACAGTCAACTCTTCACCAGTCACAGCTTTGTCCCATGTCATCTCTTCCTGGGGTGTCATTACTTTCGTATCATGTCATCAGTGGTTTCTTATCAAACCTGGAATGAGCGATGAATAAGTAGCATTGTCGTCGTCGTTCAAAAGTTTGTCCACACACACACTATCCCCTAAGTATTGTCTTGTGTGAGAGTGCTATTTATTATAAAAAATATAGAATAAGGTTTCATTTTCATTTTAGTCAATTCACTCTTTTCAGCATATGAATTAAGAGGAAAATACCAAATTCGAAAGGATGTGTCAAGGTCAGATTCTAATCGCGTCTGATTTTCTATCTTTTTCTTGGGAAATTTCATAACGGTGGTACGGTTATTCCCCCACTGCCTCGCATATGTTTACATTACAAATAATCACAGTCAACATATAAAAGTCAAGACGATGCTAAAACACAATACAAATATTTAACAGGTTGGTTCAAGTAAGGAGATACTAATACATAACAGAATAGTCAATCATATGTTCTTACCGAGCAACGATCAACTGAGGATTAAATACGAGTTTTTACGAGGTTTTCCGTGCTTTATGTACATGCAATTTTTTCTTGTTTTAAGATGATTAAAGATAAATTAATTTTTACAGTGTACATGTTTTGTACCCTCCGAAAAAATGTGACTCCTGCCCCACTGAAAGACATTACCAAATTGTAATTGAAATCTTGGAGCGTATTGCCATTTACTTGCAAAAATTTGCTACTAAACCAGCGAAATGACCGTTACAGCCTGTAACTTACAGGATCGATTCAACGAAGTCATCTTATGGTTTGAACTTTGTTTCATTTTCGGAATGAAATCGTCTTTACATCATGCATATACCAAACTACGTTTGGTTACTATACGTGTAGCTCAATTTCAAAGCGTAAATGATTGTGTGTTGGTAAGACATGGATATTATTAGTGATTAATAATTATAAATAAAAACATTGTGATGTGAGCACAACAATTTACATAGAGATTGAACAATTACACTAGAGTACTTTTTGTTCAGTTTACGACTCAACATTTGTAATACTGTCGACCCTTCCTTCTGCTTGTTCTGGTGCTCTTAAGCTGTAACGAAGTAGGAATGGCTTCATGTGTGAAGCACGTATGAGAGGTGCAGTGGCAGTGAGTGTTGAGTAGGTAGGCACGGTAAGCTACTAATAAGTAAAAAACACATGGAAAGGTAACCTGGAATTAAAAGTATGTATACGAGGGTATAGTACTGAATAAAACAATTCTTTCTTTGTTTCAAACTTGTACTTAATTATGGTACTTAGGATTAGTAGGAGTAAGTTGGAAATAAACCGAGTAGAATAAATAGATGAAGTTTAGTGGTAAAAATAAAATACGCAAAGCATTTTAGTTGCTACACATTTTAATACAAAGGTCAAAATGGTTTAATTAATTGGTTGGTTGAAGAAATAAGTTTACAATAATTATTATAGAAATAACATGATGGTAATTAATTATTGGTGCACTATTGACTATATTAAGCTTTGGAAAGAAGTTAGTGTGTATTAATTAAGTTATTATTAAGTACTTAAAATCCTGTAATCATGAGAATTGATTAAGCAGTTGGAATTTTAGTGTATTAAAATAGTTAGAATTAAAATGAGTTGGATTTAGAAGAGAACAAGTGCGTTAGTTGCAAGACACAACGGTAATCGCCGTTGTGTGACAGCCTGACCTCGTACAACGTACCAACCCAAGTTCTCACTGCATTATAGCACAGCGATTGAGGATATTTTCAGAGTTTTGGCATCAGCCCTTAACTAAATGAGAAGGATGGCAGTTGCTCCCCTCTGCAATTATCCTTTCCTTGGCGTTTTC
>JAAXYX010001104.1:0-26347 GCA_036851915.1 Ptenothrix huangshanensis
ACACAACCCAGTCCTGCAGCATAAATTAGAAAGTGTAATTGTTTACAAAAAGCAAAAAAAGTGCAAAAATCCTAAAAGGAAGGGATCATGCCATTTTTGAGAAAAAATTAAAATATGGATGGTCTGCAGTCTTGTATCACGAAAATACGTGTATGCAACAATAATAAATTGCGTATAATTACACTGTACAGAGAAGTGAAATAATTGCTCTGTAAAAGCCGAAAATGGAATTACTACGAAAGCAGGACGTTGATGATAGGAGATTCTGTTGGAGTATTTGTGACACTTGGTAGATACGTGGTTTTGGAGCTGTTCCTACGGAAGTGTTGCGTGGGACTTTTCGTTGTGGCTTGTGGCAGAGAAGAGCTGCAGAAAGGTAAACGTGACTTTGGAAGTGCCGGCGGGTTTTTGGATGGAAGTGCTTGGCTTGGGCTGTTGTCTTAAACCTCCCTTCAACTCTTCCTCCACTTTGCCTCAATTTGCAACTGTCAACTGAAAAAGCGCTAGCCAAGCAAAGCCAAGCCAAGCCAAGCCAAAGACGGAAATGGAAGGAAGCGAAGCCGAGGAAGGAGGGAAGATGCTGATGCTGATTAAATAGTTGTTGCTCGTAGTGCCCACGGCACACACCTGTACTTCAACTTCCTCCACATCTACTTTGGTATTTCCAGCTCCAAATCCACAGCCATGCAGTCAAAGGAGAGTCGCCGTTAGGTAAAACGCTCGCCTTTCAACCAATCAACCAGCACAAGCACAAACCAAAGCCTACCTTTACACACAGCTCCACACATTTAACTAAAATCCAAACTCCCTTGCTAATTTAACCTTAAGGAAAACCACAGGAAACACTAACAACTATTTAAGGCACTCCAGACCAGGCGAGGAAAAACACAGGATCAAGATTTCAAGCCTAGCGCTCTTGCCGATGGGAACTCGAGTGCGTTTTCCAAAGCAAAGTTCACGAAGCCTTTGTCCCGCTCTTGTTTTTTGCCCAGCCTTTCCATTGTGTGGGTAAATGAGATGGCGGTAAAAAATGAGATTCATTGGGAAGAGAGAATAAGGACGCGGTCATAAATCTCTTGTCCAGGCAGCAAATATAAATAACTCATGACCCAAGGCAAGGCTTTGAGGAATGAGAGAAACACTGAAGACGCGAGGAAGAGAATAGAGAGAAAAGCCTGTGGTAAGTGAGTCTCAACTGAAAATACAAATAGCAACTAATGACGTGCTCTACATTGCAACTTGCTCATCCAGTCCAGTCCAGCTCATCCTGTTGTTTCCTATTCTTGTAGTCTGGAGAGAATGCGAACACTTCTTCCTTCTCTCCTATGCTAAGTTATTTTGACAATTGATAACGACGTGGAGAATTCCTTGGCAAGTGTGTCTGCGTTGCTTGCGCTCCTCCTGATTGCGTTTACCCACGCACGCCCCACAAACATCCCAACGACACCAACTAATAATCCCAGCCACCAAATATTCACACTCGCTGTTTACTAATACACACAGGCAGTCACATGTGGAAAAACTCTCAAGCAACAAAGGCATCCGTCCACGCACCACAGCACTACACACAAATCCACACGCACTCACACACAGTATTTATTTACGTGTGAGAACAAAAAGGAAAATGCCGAATCCAATCGACTTCAGTCCGCATTTAAATCCGCATCCACCCGCTTCCTTATCCCTTCGCTACACCTGCACAGTCATTCTTCTATTCCGGCTTAAATCTCACGTCTTCATTTAGAACAGCTTCTTAAAGCTTCAAACCGTATTCTGAGGATTCACGGGTAAAAGAGTGCAAAGCGTATGTACCATTACCTATTTCAAAGGTGCTAAATGTCCTATAGATTTGGAAAGTTTACTCATGTTGCCTTTTGTGAAAATCCAGCTTTTCAGGTTTTTTAAAACTGCTTTTCCATGGACATTGTTGAAAACACCTTTTATTTTCAGTCAGCACCTCCATACCGGTGTCCTTAATACATAATGCATTCCACATATACAAAGTTACTAAACCCACAATAAATTGGGAAATACAAGAGAATTGCGATTGGAAGCGACAGTTTATTTCCATTTGATTTTATTCCTTGGAAATAATTTCACATGTGTACAGTGCCACGGAGCAATAAAGCAATCGGCTTGGATGCGAATCCAGAGAAATCCAATGGACGGCGTAGGTACGTGTTAGGGGCTAAAGGAAGGGGAATAAATAGCATGGGCGAATAATGTGATTTGCCAGTGTATTTTTATTTGCAGACTTTATTTCGCTGGTCGTTCCGTCGTTCGGAGTAATGGCGTAATAGAGAAATAAAAATAAAATACAAATAGAAATAGTGACTGGGAGTCCGTGGAGTGGAATCACTATCACTGAAGCCAAGCACTCAATTCCATTCCTCCTTCCCTTTGACTGTCAATGTAGTGTAAAGTATTATTCAACTCTTTCCCCTACACTGCCCCATTTTCACATCTCCGACTTTCCACAGCACCACCATTACAGCAGCTCTGTTGGCTGGGAAAGGTATGAGGCGGGATGCTGGTTGTTAGTGAAAAATATAATAGTGTGGAATGGAGCGGAGACGAAGGTACGTGCCTGGGCAATGCGTGCACTTGCACTTGCTCCGAGTTCGGGCGATTTGGGAAAGGAACGAGGAAAGGGAACGTGCAATATATTCTCACACGGTCCAATCAATTTAATTGCTGTCTCCCTCCTGGCCCAGCGTCTCAGCAACGAACAGACGTGGCCATGGCATTTCCTGCACCGCTTCCTCAAGCGGTGCGAACGCAACGCCAGTGCAACTGCAAATCAAAATCCTAGGACAAGGACCAGCAGGTGTTCTCTAATTCCACGGCGCAGCTCACTCTCCTTGCAATTATTAGTGTCATCTCCTCGTACACTTGCTCACCGTATTTTTTCCAATCATACCCGCCTTTCTCCTTATTTCCAGTTTTTCAAAGCATTCATTCAATTTTTTTTCAATGTCGTTTTGTAGAAGTGTTGGTCTAATATTCGTTCGATTTGTTGCTTGATCCTCAGGTTGTAATTTGTAATGCTTGGTTAAAGTGCAAACTTTTTTGTTGGAACATTTCTAGAATTTTCGTATTTAATTCGAGAATTGAGCTTCCATAATCTTTTTTAAGCTAGAGAAAATCATTAATGGAACTTTTCAAATAGGAAAATAGAATTTTTTAAAGTTTAAAATGTAAAAATTGTATACCTTTCAAAAAATGTAAAATAGATGAATTGGGATTTTACGAAGCAGGTAAAATAGAGTAGGTACCGAATCAGTAATTTTCAAAACGTGTAAAACGGAAAAATGTCAAAAAGATAAAAATAAATGCTATGGCAATTTCTAAAAAGTAAAATAAATGATTAGGGAGTTAGTAAAGTGAATTTGTACGTCATATTGTAATGTAATTTTGAAACTTTTGACCTGCTTTTTTGAATAAACACTTCCCTCGTAAGGGGTAAGGCGCCTGGGCACCTTACCTCAAAAACTCCAAACACGTATTCGTTTTCTTATGCAACGATGATGCCTTAACTGGAAACATTCACACAGCAAATTTGTATGAAGGGGTTGCGTACTGCTGTGCATTTGAGACAGCAAAGGAAGACGAGCGTTGGTCTGAAGACAACGGAGGGAGGACATGGATTGTGCAATGCGAATCCCGTTGAGTGTGACAAAGGAAAAGCTTCGTCCTCGGTGCATTGTTAGATGAAGATGGAGAGGGAAGACATGGGATCAGACGAGAATTCTAAGAAGAGGAACAAGGCACAGGATTCCCCAAACCGTTTCCAGTTTCAGCGTGCAGCGTAGATTCTAATTGCTCCCATGACAAAGTCTCCGCGCTGTCTTTCCTTCCACGACTAGACGAGAGCGTGAATACGAACCACATTATCATCTCGAACGTGATAACAGTGCCGATCGTAGTGAGGGGCAACCGACTCACAAGCTACTCAGGTAAACTTCCAGCTGTTCACTTCCCTTCAAATCTGGCTACTCGCAACTCAATCCCTAACTACGACTACAACAGCACCGAGCATCACGCTTCACATCGGGATCCCAATCTTCCACGTACAACTTCAAACACTTCTTTATTCCGCCCCGTTCTCACACAAACAGGCTTTGAACAAATTCCAATAGGCCAATTAGATGCATCTCCGAAATTCAACTTGGGATCTTCTTAACGTAGTTTTTGTTGCCGCTCTCTCGAAATTCATCCTTCCATTTTCCATTTCTTCCATTTTACACCTTTTATTACAGTTCTAATTCATCTATTCTACACTTTTTGAGCAAGTCTAATTATTACATTTCCAACGTTTTCAACAAAATTCTTTTTTTGCGTTTTTAAAAAATGTGTAATTCTTGTTTTTGAAACTTCTAAAAATTTGATTTTCTTGATTTTTTTAATTTTTCGGGAAAAGATGAGTTTTTAAACTTTTTGAAACTTTTTTTAAAAAGATGATTTTATTGGGCGTTAAAAAAGTTTCATTATTTTGTTTAAACTTTTTGAAAAAGTGCAATTCTTTTAATTAAAATGACTTTAAACGGTTACTTCGTTTAAGGAAATTAATTAAAATGTCTTAAAAAATTAAAAAAAATAATTAAATTCTTTTGTTAATTTTATAAAAAAGTGTAATTTTTTTGAACTTTACAATTAAAAAAATCAAAGGGTTTTTTTTTAACTTTTTGACAAGCTGCAATCCTTCGAATCCACAAATTGTAAAATTCGAATTATTTCATTTATCAGTTTAATGATGCCAGATAGCTTTGCAGTTGAGAATTCCTCTGCCGCTGACCTAGAAGAATAGCACTAAACGAGGGAACGTTTAGATTTTGCGTTTCAACAATTTAACTTCGTTTCTGACGTAGTATAAAGATATACATATGTGTGGACAATGAAAGCACAGCTTGCTATGACGTTGAACTTGAAATGGCTATGGATACATATATTACTATTACTCTAGAATACAGTCAAGTGTTGAGTTTTTTGAAACATTTTCTACATTTATTTGTACAGGTGTGAGGAGTTGTTGGGATTTGCAGCTGTGCTTGTTCGTGCGATAGTCGGTGATGGGGAAAATGAATGGGAGGTAAGGCTTGTGCCAAATTGGCTTCCTTTCCATTTCCTGCGCTCCCGATTTCCTTTTGCCGCTCACTCTCCACATTGCCCAGGCTTTGGTTCCATCCTTGGCTCAGCTTCTTCTTGCTCGGGGTCAGACGGTCAGATAAAGCCCGAGTACTAAATATAGACCAGCACTGCCTTCCTCTTCCTCTACATTATCCACACGCTTCGATTAGGTCGTCCGAAATTTATTTTCTTATCGCTTTCTCAACACGAATTGTCCATCCACTTCCAGAGAGGCATGGGCCTGGTCCCGGTATCGCCACCGACCATCGTGTGCTGTGGTGGCTCTCAGCTGTAATAGCAGCAAATCGTCAATAGTCGCACTTTATCCCCAGCCCATTCCGTTCCCACTTCGATCCCGATAACGGCGCCAATAGACACTTTCATCCAACATTACTCCAGCTCGAGCCTCTCCAGTGTTAAACAACGTACGAGGAATCCATACACCTAAGCGGTGTACAAAACTACACCCTTGCAACCTCAATGTCTTGTTAGGTTTATCTTTTTGTAGCTCCGGCAAAACTGTCAACTGTGCAAAAATAACTGTAGAAACTTTTCCGAATCTGTGGCGGCTTTCTGTTTTTCGATGATTGATGTCCAACACCAACAATGACATCCAATGGTCTACATTTTATCAAATATTTAGCTTTCATTGTCAATCGATTTCGATTCGAGTTGTAATCCCTATCTTCAAAGCTTTAAAACCAAATGATAAGGCCGCTGGGAACACTTAAAGGAAATTAAATGAAACTCTTTCTACCTTTTTCAACAAACTTTTCAACGAATTTTTTGTAATTATTGAATACCATCAAATATGCCGTTTGATACTTTTTGGAAGCAAGCAATTATGTAAATGGTTACGTTATTACAAACAATTAAATAGACCGTTTTGCATTTTTCCTAAAATTGAATAGTGACATAAAACAGTGTTGAAAATTGGTTTATGGATTAAATTGATTGTTAATTTAAAGTCATGGAAGAAATGAAATCATTTAAAAATAAAAACTTGTAAAATGCGGCAGGGATTTTGCACACTCTAAAATATTGTCCTAGAAACACTCACGCAACCGAAGAAACAAGTTATAGGATGAGTATTTTCAACATGTCAACGTAGATGCAGAAAATACAGAACTTTGCACCTGGAACTGGAGCAATGGGCGCCAAGATTTACGACTGGAAATTGTTGTCTCCGCTTCTCCGTCTTAAGCTTCCCACTACTCCATTGATTTTAATATTGTAACGCATAGTGGAATTATTTTAGTTTTTCTAAAACGTCTTAAGCTTAGTTTACAATAGAGCTTCACTTTTTCGCGCGACAAAGCAGTCGCGCGAATCCATCGCACGACCAGCTTTTTTATCACGACTGACGAAATCGGAAATCGTGAATGGATTCACAATGGACTTAATCCTGCTCCCTGTAATTCCACTCGAAGTTGGGAAATCCAAAGAAATGGAGCAGACGAGCATAAAGGCGTTAAAAACTCGGTGTCAAGTCCAGCTGTAGCCGTTTCATTTCCCACGCTTCTTCCACTCACTGGGTCAAGCGTGACAAAAGAAAAGCAATGCATAGATAGATGCCCAGGCCCACATTCTCCAGCACCATTTCTCCTCGTCCTCATCTCCATTTCCAACTCCATTCGCGTCCAGTCCATATTTGCTGTCGTAATCGTCTGTCGTTTGGAATCGCGGCTGGAATGCTGGGAGGAAACGGTGGAAAAAATCAATGACATGACATAAGTATGAGTAGGCCCTGAATACATAGACATGGACACGGACACTTGAGTGCTCTCGTCGTCGTGTTCCTCCTCCACCAACACATTTCTACTTCAGCGTGTGTGACCAACGCATTGCTTACTTTTCACTCGAGAATTTTGGAGACATGTTTGCCGCCTTGATCCCTTCGTGTGCTTGCTGTGCTGCGGTGGTGTTTGTGTATCTGTGTTCGGAGCGTGTTGGGGGCAGACGGACATGTTAAGGGACAAGAGCCGGAGACAGAGACAGAGACGATTTGAATGGGAATTGGAATTGAGAGTGGAATTTGGAATTGGAAATGGCGTGGAGAGTTGGCTCGTGCTCGTGTTGTTCGAGATGGCAAATAGATTTGTGAGTTCAACTCATGTCAGCCCAAGCTCCGCTCTTTGGGGACGGGGTCATTTTTCACTCGACTGTCACTTAGACCAGGCCATCGCCATCCCAACTTCCTCGTCCTCCGATTCATCCGCACACACTCACCAGGGAACGCCACGCACCTTTTACACTTGCTAGATTTTCTCCCCACACTTCACGTCAACGGCAACCAAGGTCAACTTTAAGCTTTCAGCATATCACTATAGTTCCATCCCCATCCCACCATTTTTCAAATCTACTGCAGTATTTTCTCTTAGTCTTTACCTAAAGGTGATTCCACTTAACAGTGTCAAATTGAAGAATCACAAAGTCGGACCTTCTCAAAACACGTCAAAATAAAGTTCAAACCTTTCAAAAAAGGCCAGGATAATAAATTAGATCGTTTTAATCTAATTTTAAAATAAAAATTTCACTTCAAAAATGACCAAAAAGATAAAATTTGGGCCTTTTTGAATTTGGTAATAAGAAAAACCCTTTTCAAAGATATAAATAAGTTGGGTTGCGCGTCTTAAAATGTGTAAAAGGTAAAATTAAAACTTTTGGAAAAGCGTAAAATGTTAAAATAAAATTGGCAAAAGTATGGAAATAGGGGAAGTAGGTTCTTCGAAAACTAAAGTAGCTTAATAGTGCATCTTATACAGATAAAAGCACGCTGGTAAATAAGTAGGAAATATTTTTCAGAAGATATTTAGTCAAATAGAAATTGGCGACCCTTTCTTGTTGCTTTGAAAGTAATGATAACTTTGAAAATAAAAATCTTTGAAGCCTATTTTGAGTAAAGGAAATCCCATCCCTCGTGAGTGCCTGAAAAGGAATGATATAGGAATGAGCTGAGAAAGCAGTGGAGTTGGGTCGTCGTGGTGGTAACGGTAATGGTAATAGTAATAAGACTGGTAATGGTCCCCCGAAGGAACAAGAACAGCTCGCTCGGCTTGGTGTTTGTGCGGGATGCGGAATGTTGGTGGATCGGACGAGTGAGACTGAAGTGGAAATAAATCCAGTTGAAGCTTTAAAAGTCAAATCAATCAATCGCCGAGTGTCACCGGAATCCAAATTTACATCATTGCCACGCTATTCGTATTACTCTCACGTGACCTGTCCATTTGTCCACCGGCACCAAAGTCTGCACACTCCAGCACATCATGTCCACACACTCAAATTCCCATTCCGAACCCTTCTGGTTCCTTTCTCTTTCCTCTTTCCTCCGCTTCACACGGCCACAATCATTCCACAGCGCGAATCCAAGAAGGCAAGAGAATGCTGTGAATGGAGATGGTGAGTGTGATTGCAATGAGGTGCACGCAACTCTGCATTTCCCTTCCTGTACTCTCTTCTCTTCTCCGTCGTCAGAGTGCCAATGAAAGGGAAGGAAATGCGAGTAAGTGACGTGCCCTCAGGAGATACCGAGACGAGAAGCAAAGGTAAAGATGGAGTTTGAGAACACAAGTTTACTGGCACAAGCAAATTGAATGACGAATCACCGAAAAGATTACACCGACACTGCACTGCTCGTCCTCACTCCCAGCGTCCATCGGTCATTGTCACTCCACTCTTCTAAGGCTCCTAATCCAATGCTCAGGTAAACAGAGACACATACACGGAGTAGTGCAACGCTCTTTCAATCCACGTACAAGTCCCTCGCCTTGCTAATTCATAATCCGAGCTAAAGGACTTTCACCGTTCGTTCAGCAAACTATGTAATGCTCAATATGTAAATGCCACAAATAGTTTTTTCAAAAAATCATTGTTTCACAATTTAATCCTTGACGATTTTCTTGTTTTAAGACTTGAAAATTTATTTGTACAAGCATTACTACTGCTCATTGCTCATAATTACATTAGCTTATAAATGGTACTTTGACGATTTGATCCCCTTAGGTAAAGCGTTTGTTTATAGATGAGTATTGAGTGAGGAGGGTAGTTGATATTATTGTAAGGAGTGGCGGTGCAATTATATGGCTCTGGGGGCGGGTAATTTTTCCGATAAGTTCTGCACAAAATAATAAAATAATTCACGGTGAAATAAAAGAACAAACACAAACACGCGTTCCACACACATTACTTTTTTAATAGAATTTGCATTTCTAAATAGGACTGACGTCAAAAATCTAGAATTGCTAATGCAAATGGGCCGAGGGTAGATGTGTGGCGGGAGATAGCCCCTATCCAACCAGTGTCCGGATCGACTCGTACAATACACGTCAAAGTTCCTCGTCGGAGTGTCCAACGTCTTTATCTTGTAATCGCACACGAACTTTCCACGCAAACATTGACATGCAATTTTCGAAATTATATTAGTCAAATTTCTTAATTCCACTTGTAATTAGTTGTGTGTGAGTAAAAGACAGGAAAGGTGTGAGTAGTTAATTACAGGTAGGATAGTGAAGTCCCTACGGTAGACACTTGGCTGACAGGAACTCATCTGGGGATACTGTCCGCAGTAGATTGGGTCCATGGCTCGACCGTCAATTGTGTTTACCCACGTATCGTGCACGTAACCACTACTAGTATGAAAAGGCATTCTTAATGCTTACAAATTAACTTTCAACTCTTCTTTTATATGTACTGAGTTACTGAGTACCAATGATTTTTCTTCGAACGTTCAACGAAATTGAGAGAGAAGATTTCTCTTCTTTCTTTGCTATTTGCTACTCTCTCCTCAGTGTTCAGAGAAATTAGTATAATCAGTCCGAGTCGGAAGTGGAAGCTTATGATCGGAACTTTTATTGTTTTTTTGTGAATTTTAAACTTTAATTGAAACAGTGAGAAAAATAACTAGAACTAAAATCAAAAGTATGATAAAATGCGGTGACAATAAAGTTACTTTTAATTGCCTGGGCAATTATAATGCACGAGTCCAAAAATCATTTTGAAAAAGATGTAGGATACAAAGAGCGTGCTTAATCCATGGAATCGAGATTGAATCATAAGTGCGTACGAAAAATGAAGAAATCAAGTTGGAAAGAAAGTCAAAGCCAAATGAAGAGAAATGAAGTGAATTGAGTCATCGCATGTGAATCCCTCCTTCGCATCCTCACAACTAACCGTCAGTCATGATAGCGTCACTTGGTTGAAACAAAGCTGTAGACCAGCAGGTGTTATTCCTGTTCTTGTTCACAATGACAGATGCAACGACCTCCTCAGTAAACACGGATTCATTGGGAATGCGTAGATGACCGAGTGATTTGAATGAGGAGACGAAGGAAAGGTGAGCGGGAAGGATTTCGAGAAGTTCTCAAAAGTTGCTCCGTTGTTTCGCTTGTCCCGGCCACAACTCGTGCTGGATCCCCGGGCAGGGTGCCTGTGTCTCTTCGTTTTTGTGTCGTCCTTCCCTTCTGGTGCCTTTGTGCTCCTCTTCCTGCCGTACATCACGCAAAGCTGGCTCAGGGTCTGGCAAAACACGCGCCTTCTAATAGTCCTCGTAAGCGGTGTAAGTATAAGGAATTAAGGAGCCGATGCGAGAGGAGCAAAGAAAGGATTACAGCTTACTACACATATGCACACGCACATACCTTTAATCCCAACTCAACTTTCTCGTCTTCCCTCCCCACGTCTAGCTTTCTCCCAACATTCCAACATTTTGTGTGTCTGTTGAGGAGAAACCTATTGATTTTCCCACACTCGCAACCTTCACGATCAGACTAAATTAAGAAAAGAGGACAGGCCAAGGGAAGTCTCGTTCCATTGGCACAAGAGTAGCATTAATTAATTCGACTCCTGCTGATTGAATTCCGATGTTCTTCCAGCTACATAATCAGTTTTCCTAATTACTTTCCCATCGAATCATCCCATCGCATCCGAAAAAGCACAAGGCAAAGGAGCAAGGCTTACGAAGCAAAGAAAAGGAGCAAAGATACTCCATCCAAGTACAAATCCCAAGCCCGATCCAAATCCCCTTCCTCTCCTTCACTTCCACTTCCTACCTTCCCTCACCTTTCCATTCCTAATCGTCGTTGGACAATCCCACGAACTTCCCTCGCCATCACCGAGCACTAATGTAAGACAGAGACGGAGATAATCAAGGCAAAGGATTGAGCAACTAAGGAATGCACAGTTGGCATGGCCCACTGCATTAGTGGCACAGAATGGAGGGAGGATTGCATGGGAGAGGAGGGAGCAAAGCTGCTCTAATTGTCAACTCCTTTCCCTTCAACCATTCCTTCCTCTGAACAAAGAGAAATCCAAGGTAAGAGAAATTCTACGCCGTCCTCGTGTAACAATGTACACTCTAAAAACAGGACGCATTGCATAATCATGCCTTGGAAGAAGAGCCCCTGTTTTGATGTTTTGTTCATTTGGGTACAGCAAGCCTAGCTTCTAGAAAGAGGGAAGGATTAGATGGTGCCTTGCCTGGATTTAACTTGCAATTAACTCGCTGCAGTTAACAATTTCTTGAGATTTCTACGCATCGTGGTACATTGGCAGTGCCAAGCAGACGAAAACAAGTTGCGAGTGTCTGACAACTTTCTCTCTCTCTCCTTTGTTTCTCAAAATCTTTTGCAATAGCCGTTTTTAGAAAAGCTCTAGCTCAGTTTCTTTTTTCTCTTTCTTCCGTTCGAGATTTCGATTGATATGAAATCCATGTGAAATTGTCTTTGTTCTCCGCTCCCCTGCTTGCAATAGGAAGCGGAGAGAAAATCCATACGCCACGCGATCTGTCCCCTCTCCTTCCCTTTCTTTTCTCTTAATCCGTCCCATCATCCCGATCTTCCACTCGACATCTCAACGGTGCAGCACAACTCACAAATAACTCAAACGAACAATTGACAAACACAACGAGCACAAAGACAAAGGAAAGAAAAACAAAACAAGAACAAAACCCGGACAAGTAGAAAGAGCGAGCCGGGGACAAAGATTCACAAGTGCATTATCATTGGATTTCATCGTCGGAGCTACATGTGCATGTGAGTTGATATTCCGGATCGAATCCCATTCCCTTCCCCATCCCACTTACTCAGCAAAGCCAAAGCCAAAGCCAAAATGGAATGAGGGAAAGTGATGTAAATAAATGCAAAGATATTCCAGCATTGGGAAGCCAATTGATGGATGAGTTGTGCCGTAATAACTTTTCACAACACTAATACTAAATCATGCATGTAGTTTTTCATCTTGTTGGCTCTCCGGGAATACACATCACTGCAGCATCCCAATTTCCTTCCACAGTCCGGAGACTACGCAGAGAAAATCATTCCATTAGCACAACTCCATGACAGCTTAGAAAAACAAGGAAGTCATAGCGTCTCTGCTCAGTCGAGTCCTTCCCAGTCCAAATTAAACTCGACGTTTCATCTCAACTCCAATAACTTGCCACACAACTTCCAAAGTCCAGTCCGATGCAAACTCCAATTCAAATTTCGCTTTCAATTCAAATCCAAATTCCAGAGTGCCATGAGTTTCGTGCTGGTCAAAGTTAAGCTACAATTTGTGTGGAAGGGGCTGTGCTGTAACTGTGCGTAGTTTGGCCGTGTCTATTTTGGGAATGGAATTAGCAAGTGAGTTGATCGATTAGCGTGGAAAAATGGAAAGTTACTCGGGCCATGGGCAACGAGGCACTTAATTCAGCTGGCATTAGCAACTCAGCCGAACATAACGCACAACACACCTATGAACCTACACACTACCGGTCCCAACAAAACCAGCATCACCATAGTCCGCTTCACCCTCACCAAATACAGAACAAGGTAAAAGCACCGAACCCAATCCGATTCCATGCAATCCGGTCCCATATGCTGCTGGAGAGGATAATTGAAAAGCTGCGTCAACTTTGAAAAGGCCCTCGGAAACAAAGGATAAGTTGGGTGGTGAGAGGATGCAGGAAGTAGTCGGAGGAAGAACAAGAGGAGTGGAAGTGATGATTACACATTAGATTTAACAGATGCAAGTAATCGTAAAAATTACACGGAAACACACAATTCAATTGAAGCATAGAAATTAAATTAAGTCGAGCGTGCAGCTTCCGCCTCGCTCTGCCTCTGCTCTCTTGTTCTCGTATTTGAGTAGAATTCGCATTCACACTCGCAATTCCAACAAATGCAAGTCGTTGGGATGTTTTCCTTGTTGTCGTTGTTGTTGCTGTTGTTGTTGATTATAATTATGATTGCAGACGCGAATACAAGAGCACAGGGACTACTGTAATCCGGGCAAGGACTCTTGTGCATGGCAGACACGGAGTGGGGAGAGTGTGCAGGTACCGAGCCATCAAGCAGCAACTAGAGTAAAAGACACAATTAATTTTCATGCTTTTTTTCATCGTTTCCCCACCATCTTTCCCATTACGAGATAATTGGATTCATAAAAGTAAATGATTATAGTCATGAATATGAATTCGCTCTCTCTCCCTCGCCCAGAATGAGAAAACGTTCTCTCCTTGCCCTTGCCCACACCGGTACCGGTACGCTGGTAATTATTCCACACCGGCACCAAAACACGAAGCAGAGGATGCAAGGGCTCTCACGTACATGTAACTCCTTGTGGACTTGATGAGGAAAAGTTGGAGAGAAGACAATCTGTGATGGACTGGTGCACCTGGCTTGGAGTGAGTCACCGTACACAAGATGCCCACAATCCTTCCGGTTCGCAAAAGGTGAACGTGTATTTGTAGGTTGGAACGCAAACTCGCTGGCGGCAATGCAATAGACTCATGAAAATTTCCACTTGGACTTGAACTGAAAGCATCGATCCCGGTTCAGCGAAATTCCCGAAAAATGAATACAAGTCCGAATCCCAAATTCATTTCACAGACTTGGAATGCGCCTCACTTGTACTTGCTTGTGCTTTCGCCTCTTCTCCTGCATATACCTCCCACATCAGTCCGTGACAACAAGCCCAGAAGAAAGAACTCAACTCAGAACCGAATTCACTCCACACTTCACATTTCCCCCCGTCCTCAAAACTTCCACTTCCAACTCCAACTTCACTCCGCTAAAACTCCCAGTTTCACTCCAGCCCTCAGAGAATCCACATCGGCATCATTCAGTCCGACTCAAGCACACCGGCAAGGCTTCAGTTACTTCCCTTCCTCATTACAACTTGCAAACGCGGGCTCCCAAAATAACTAAACAATAACTCACTCAGTAAGCAAAGCCAAAACCGTTTCCAATTTCGAGCCAAAACCAAAAACCAAGGCACTTTAACAAAAAATCTTCATTTCCTACTTGCTTCCTACCATCACCGGCAAAAGTGATAACGAAGAATCTAGAAGTGCTTACCGTCGTTTCCAAAGGCAACATTTGAAAAAAAAACATCCAATTCTACCCACCGTCTCTCATCTATCATCAGAAACATTCCGGGTAAAAAGTTGTCATTAAAATCTAAAATAAACTCTGGATTTCGAGTGGGATTTATATTCATAGTAAAAAAAAGAGACTTTGTAATTGCTTGAAAGTCCTAATCGTGTCTCATCGCCAGTGTGCTGTAATAAATGTGAGTTTAAAATGCCTAGCCAGTCTCTGTATAATCAAAGTGTGCTCTGTCATCACTAGGGAATATCATTATTCCGAATTTTAATGATTACCTCAATGACATTTTACACTAATTGCTAATCGCATCCGAGTGCTTTGGGAAATCAACGTAATTTAAAGTCGCAGTTATAATCAAGCACGTGTGTGTGGCCAAGCTCAAACTTTTTGTAATTCGTAAACTTTTGACTGGTTCAAAAAAGAACGGAGAAAAGCAAAGTTAATCAGGACGAAAAAAGGGAAACAAGAAGCAAAGCGGAAATAACGCGCGCTGTAACAAAGGAAAAAACGAAGCGGGAATTTGTCGGCGTTTTTAATTTCCTCGAGCATTCAGCTTGCCGTTTATTTCTACTGAATCTTTTTGTGTGAATATCGAGGAGAATTTGTAGCCTCATCGTCACTTTCAACTTGGGATTTAATTTCGGTGTCTTTCCAGTGGTTCTTTCGTCGTCATTCATCATTAGTAGCTACCAGTTCAGTTTTAGTTCAGTCAATTTCTTCGTTTCGGTTTGCGTAGTTTTCAATTTTGAATTTTGAACTTGCTCTTCACAGACTATGTGAGTATGTGACTATTGCCGTGGATTACATGTGACATGGGTTCGAGTACTTGCTCCATCCTTTCTATAATTATACGATGGGAAGCTGTAAATGTACAAGTTGCATTCAATTCAACATTCTCACATAATACACTCGTCTATAATTTAAATATGAAATAGCGGACGAAGGCGAGGACGACGACGAGACGAACGAGCTGTGCAAGTCAAGTAATAATAACAAGATTTGAATTTTCGAATGTGCGACGGAGATTATGAATGAAATTAATTTCCTGGGTCTGCCCGTTTCCCAGTTCCAGCTCCATTTTCCCTCCGCTGTCTACACATTCAGCATTTCTACTTTCCACCCGATTTTTTATTCTGGGGCAACTACCATCATCTGAACCTATAAACCCAGTCGACGAATGACGAACGAGGAGTCGAGAGCTTTTTCCAAAGTTTCGTGTGTCCGGGAAATCTGTGAGTGCTACAAATACTGAAATAGGAAAGTACGGGAGAATAAAAAGTAAAATATCTTTAGCTCTGGTTTTACACATTTAACGTTTGATATTTTACATTACACATGTGAGTCTGTGTCTCTGAATTCTGACTCTCATCTCGTTTCATCTCGTCGTTCATCGTTGGTAGTTCTCTGGTCTGGAAATCACCACCCCCCCCCTCACTTTCTGCTCCACTCACTGTTCCGTGTCTCTTCGTTGTCATCGTTTCTTTTCGCTTTCCTTTTCGCTTTTTCGTCCTTTCATTTCGACATTTTTTATGGAATCGCATCACATCACATGTGATTTGATCTAATCATCAACCGTCTGCCTGAGACTCTATTCAGTATCCACTCCTTTTCTCATCTATCTCATCCTACTTCCACTCCAAAGATGACATACACAATAAGTCCCAGTCACATGTAACCTAACTTCTCCAATTTAATATGTACTTTTCCATTATATCATCTCTTCAGCTTCGACGTGGACCTGGACTTGGACTTGAACTTGTATAAACTCAGCTACACAGTTTACGACTGCGACTACCGACTACTTACTTGCAATTTCAACTTTCAAGGAAAACCAAGTAGAGGAAGGGGTAAGAGGAGCAAAGTCGGAGCGAAAGCAGAGTAAAGGAGGACAAGATAAGACAGGACAAGACAAGACAACGCAGTTTTGATCAAGAAGAAGTATCTATAGAGAATAAATGTTCGGCTTGGGATCTGTCAACCGTGTCATCTGTAATCAGAGTCACATCGAAAATCATAGTCAGTATCATATTATCATCATTTTGACTTGAACTTTGACGGATTCCTCACCGGTGCAGTTCCAGCGTCAACAATAATAACGACGGTTTTCAAAGCATTAGGCTTTCAGGTGCAGTGGCTCACAATCTCCAGGCAACAAACGCAGGTAGGATTTCATCTGCTCCAATCAACTCTTCATTAATTCACTATTACCACAGCGTGCAAAATGAACATTTCGTTAAACGTGAAACTGTTGAAAGCAGACTCCAGACTTGTACGCATCAAATCAGCATGAACGTGTCAATCATCGGTGACTGTAACTGTGATTGCGATCTTGATCCTGCATCGGTATCAACTAACTCAAACGTGTTGTCGTTGTCAGCAATGTCAACTGTCAGCTTTTGTTTCGCTTGTTTTACATCCCCTCTCAATTTTTAAGTAGCTCACAGCTTCGTCTCGTCCGCATTCAGTTTCAAGCAAAGAAACTGCACTTCCAGTTCCAACTCCAACTTCAACTCCAGGCGCTTGTAAGTAGTAAGTTACTACAAAACCCTAAAGCATTAGTTCCGTACTCTTTACTATTCATGTACTTGGAGCTTACCAGATCCTGAGTGATGACAAAACTTTACCCTTTAACATTCACAGTGATAGAATGGAATCATGAATTTCATTAATAGATAACAGCCCTACAACGACGATGTTACAGAATACTAGAAGAAAGTGAGTTTTGAATTCGAACAAGGTATTTGGTTACAATACAATCACGAAGCAATACTGTACGGCTAGTCAAATATGAATGAGGATTGCGTTACAAATGAATAATTCCGATTGAAATTGCTACTCCGCTTTGCCCTACCCTAATCGAATCGTAAAATACGGTGGATGCAGAAGAATACCAAGATTTACCTTGGCACTTACTGTTACAGATAGGTAGATATATTGTTGCATAATCAATAGTCAGTCCTAAATAGTCAGTGATCGACGACTACGTCTGTATATCCTGCTGTTTTCCCAGTCTGGTGTCTTGTCATTGTATTTTATACAACTTTCAACATCCTCAACCACCAACTCAAATATTAAATGAACAACAAAACATAATCATACATTTTCCTGTGATGTGTTTATTGTATTGTGTCTCCGGTTCATCATCATAATCAGCATCATCATCTACAGTCAGTGTCTGTTACTGCATCGGATTTGGATTTCCAACTCCAACTGAAATTTCAGCCTACGTTCTACGTTCATGTTGTTCACATCCACGTCCACCTACTTGAGACTTGACTTGACCGACACAACTCGTGTTACAGTGCAGTCTATTTGGACATCAAAGATTGGATTGTTACAACTAACATGAATTCAACATCGAAACAAGTACCATCATTGCGTCATCTCCAAATTTAGTTGAAGACATAAATCTCGCAGCCAGGAGGATAACGTTAGTGATAACGCTACTGTTGTGTAAAAATTGAGACCATTGTTGACCAACGAGAACGACAACGACCCACGACAAACGTTCATCACTAGTCATTTCCACTTTCATTACCACCATCACCTACGATTATTGCTCTTCTTTTCCGTCTTCCCTCTCGCTGGTAAGTTATAAGTCATAAGTCATACTTTATTCTCTCTTGTAGTTTTTGCCATGTCATGTAATGTCAAATGGTAATGTGATGCAACACAGCTCTAGGAGTGTAGGTTTTTTGTTGGTGCAGTCGAGTAAGTTGTGGTTGTAAATTTTAGATTGAAAGTGAAGTGTGATGAGGTAAGTGTATAATATATGCAGTTAAGTAGGAGTAGTTGAAAGTGTTGGAAATGAATGCAGGTATAAGTTCGGTAGCCGGCACCGGTGCCCGTTGCCTAATGCCTATACTCGTCTCTTACATTATAATCTACCTTGGTTGTTTTTACTTTTTCTGGTTCTCGTTTTTGTTCTTGTTCCAAATGGGTAGGTCCTAAAATAGTGAGTGTAGCTGTAGCTGTAGGTGATGTGTGCGGAGATGCGGGTTCAGAAGCGATAAAGATTGGGGTAATCAACTTGTCATAAATCATCGCTCCTTTCTTCGTCCTCATCCTTCCTCCTTTCCTTTTTCTTCCTTTCCTCCTCATTCTTTATCCACCTAACTACCCACACCGAGAGTAAAACCAAAGGAATAGCAATAGCAAAATCATCTCCAGAAACCAACTCGAGTCTCAACTAGTTTCAAAGATGCACGATATGCTCATCAGCTGTTCTAACCTGTGCTCCCACATCCCTCTTTTTTCCCATTATTTTCTTGGCAAGCCTCATCGGCATCGGCATCAGCATCGACATCGGTAACTTTACCGGCACAAGTACAAGTGCACCTATCTTTCTTCCATACATTATTATGACGCGTGTCAGCTTTAATCTTAGAAAAAATTACTGCCTTACATTGCAAAATGGAGAGCATGCAAGAGTTCATTTCAGTTCTTTTTTCTTTTTTTTCCTTTTTTCTTCAGATCAGCTTAGCTCATGGCTCACGGTTCTCCGTTCTCCCAACTTCTCCAACTCCAAGCCCAAGTCCAACTTCTTGCCAACCTCAGGCACATGTTGGAAACTTTGCAAGGAGACCACGTCTGATCATGCATTGGTTTTAGTTGTCAGTTCACTTCGCTTTTCACTTGAGTCCGTCAGTTCGTTTTTGTCTTTGCAGTTTGTGAACAAACCCCAAGAATTCCAAGCATCAACATCGACGTCCATGTCGATGCCATGTCGATGTGGATTTTGATTTCGATGCTCTTTCCCAACCCATGTCGATGCTTTATAGCACGCACTTGTGATTTATAGTCCGGAATATATTAAGATCATCACTGACAGTTGCAAGTAGGGAGTCAGAAGTGCTGTTACACTACGAGGATAATATGTAAAGCTAAACCAGTACGTATACGTGATACTGACGCAATGTTCTCATTCTTCTTGTGATCTTCTAGAGCACATTTAAATACATACATCATAAATCGTACTATTGCAACGTTACCAACATGCTCCAAGATGATTATTCATAATTACCTGTTCAAAGCTTGTGAGTTATGACGCGTGAAAAGTCTACGTAAAAAGTTGGTTACAAAACATACTCAAGACGTTCCCACTATTCCCACATGTTTTTTATTCTCGAAAGAATTGGATTGAAAATTAAAATTACCTGTCCGAGTCGAAGCCGCAAACGTAGAGTCGTAATTTTTAATCCGTAATCCATAATCCGTAATCGTGCTGGACGTGATTGTTTCCTGTCGCCCATTTCCTATCATCATGATCATCATCGCAGACAGATTATGTATCTGGCATCGAAAACCAAATTGACTTACTTCTTTCCTCCTTACTTCCACGCTGAGTTTCGTTATTGAATATTGAATGCGCGTGGATTTTCAATAGTTAGTACATAGTTATTGCCAACGTCCTATTCAATTTGAAATGCCGCAATTAAGTGTAATAATTAGATTTGTATATTATAATAATTATTATGTCTTGTATTGCCGAACTTTTGAATATTTCCATGGAAAGTTGATGTTACTGCTGTTACGTTGGTTGTTTTGTTGCTGTTACGATTATGACTGCGATTACGATTATGATTAGGATCATGATCGTTACACTGACATTTACTGCAGATAAACTGCCATTGCATTGCCTCTTGCATTCTCCATTGCCTTTTCACGTTTCATTCGAATTAATTGCAAGGAAGGCGTTGTACATTAGCATTACACACAATATTGGTTTGGGATCGCACCCTTAAAAACACGTGTGTAGACTGCTTATTATCTCCTGGTGCATTTCATGATTTCCTTTCCTCTCATTTCGTTTCATTTTGCTCATTCTCCGTCATTCATTCATCCTTGTTCCTTCCTTTCTTTGCACTGCATTGCAATCATACAAATAATGCATTCGGACTAGATGGAATCACTTATTGAACGAACTACTCTACATACGTATGCAAAAGCAGTGTAACCCACAGGCATTTGCAAATACTAGTGGAAACGAAGAAATGAGCGTGAAAAATCAGAAGGAAAAATCAAAGGGATATGCTTTTAATTTCATTTCCTTGGACTCTTCGTCTTTGTGTGTTGGTCAGTTGGACTTGGTCCGGACTGAAACTGAAAGTGAGTGCAAAAGTGTAACGTACGTATGCGAGAAGGTACTTACTCTTTAGTCCAATGATAATGATATATGTGGGCCGTACAGGTAATGCTATTTCCCAGTTCTCTGAGTTTGGTAGGCAGTGCTGCGGTGACTCCAATTAACAATTCACTCCTAACAATTTATTACTTTTCGCCTTAAGATTAGTTTGCGTTGCGATTGCAATCGCCTCAAGAAACGTAAGCGCAAACTCAACTAACGATGGTAACGACACAAGACAAGGGTTAACGTTAGCGTAGATTCCTGCACATTGTAAACTTGGGTATTTGTATTTCTCTACAAGAAAAAAACCTACGAGATATCATGTACATATTATGTTATCATATGACCTGCCTGTTCATGTAAATACATACGTATTTTTGTTCCTCAGTGTGTATGTGGAAGGAAGAACCGGTTTGCGAAATGCTCAACGAGAGAATCCCCACATTTCCTGTCATAGTAGGGATAGTTGGTATACCTATACATTCCACTCCAATCTTGAAACTTAAATTGCAACTTTAAGGTGAACTGAATGATGACCAGCGAGAGCAGTGAAGTGAAGTGTGGTGGATGCAAAAGGTTTCAAGTGTTCGCTCACGATTCCCTGCATGTTCGGCACCTGTTAAAGTACACAGGATCTTGATTCTCTCCGCCTGCCTATGCTCTCTGCAGGAACACGTCATCGTGAATTATAGACTCAAATCGACACAACAATAAACACTTACTCTTTTAACTTTACTTGATTTTGTATTTTACTTGCATTTCCCTTCCATCTCCGCATCGCTGATAATCCTCGCCTCTCCTGTCATTGTCTTTGTTTTTATTTTTCCTTTGGCTTGTGTTCCAACTTGCTACAAAGTAACAATACCTTCACCTCTTCCTTTACAGGACTTGCATTTTTTCAAAAATAAAACGTCAACGTCAATGTTGACGTCAACGGCAGTGAATGGCAAGCCATGTCAAGCTGGTACAAGTTGAGAGTAACAGAGAGCAAGTTGCCTTTAAATGTTCATTTGATTTCCACCTTGTTCCTGCACAGTAATTAAATGGTTATGATTATTGCTTGTAAGTGTACATGCCTGCGTTGGAAAATAAATGCAGTAATTATTTGCACTGGTCATTACGGGTGGAAGGAACAAGAACCAGTTGGTCGTTGTTGTCGTTGATCCTGAG
This sequence comes from Ptenothrix huangshanensis, assembly GCA_036851915.1. Classification (NCBI taxonomy): domain Eukaryota; kingdom Metazoa; phylum Arthropoda; class Collembola; order Symphypleona; family Dicyrtomidae; genus Ptenothrix; species Ptenothrix huangshanensis. The sequence continues at coordinate 21,787 of JAAXYX010001104.1, forward strand.
GATGTTAATCCTAATTATATGTATCACCTTTAGAGCTTACAGTCAATTGAGGAAGGATACAAATGTCCACTTGCTGTGCAGTAGTCTGCAGTCAACTCCAAAGTTACTGTACTTGTATTTGGGTAAATAAACTCTGAACTCCATAATGCGATATTCCTCAGTCCATATTCCAACTGCGATATCACAGCAATCAAAATCAACTTGCACTTTTTGCAAGTCTGCAATTTCATAAGAAATTGATGGGCAATTTAAATAAAATAAGGAATAAGTGATGATGTGCGATAAGAAAATGATTTTTTCCGGTGCTCACAATTGTAGACTGATGTAAGTGAGTGGGGTTTTGGAAATAGAGATGCAAGAGTGAGACGTAGAATCATGTTCTATGACCAATTAAAGTAGGCCAACTTTTCCTTCCGACTTTCATTGTCATCATCTTTCATCTTTCCTAGTCCGAGTGTATACAGCAGTATATTATGCTATGCGTATGGATGAAATAATGCCTTTTGGTATACATGAAACAGGTCTTAGGGGATGTGATGGGAGAATGGCCACTTAGGTGTGGTTTGATTGTTCAGATAATTGCATAATGAGAAGTATTACCAACAATTCGATATATTTTTACGACTCCTTCTTTCTCTCTTTCCATTTCTTCCTTTCCTTCCCCTAATTTGCCTGTGTTGGATGGTGTTGTTTATGGCTTTAGGATTGACATAATTATGCAATATTTTCTTTAATTTCTCAAAGTGCTCATGTTCCCTGTCATTTGCTCCTAAGTAGCCGTAATGTACGCAGCTACTTGCATTCAAAAACTATGTGCTAGGTATTTACTTCGACATAATAGAAAAAAATTAGCTTTGCCTGAGGACTAACGAGGCAAGTGTCCGACCCCTCTGCTTACAACTCACGAGGAATTTTTTGTTTCAAAAAGTCGAGTCACAATTTGCGAATTATCTTTAAGACGGAATCTGCATGTCGTCCTTGTTTTAGTAAAAGCAAAATTGCGTATCTACAAATTCATATTCACTAATGTTCGAGTCAATAGTTTTTTGCATACCTTTTTTTCTACCCATTTTTGTGGGGGCAGAGTTTTGGATTTGCAGTTTTGAATAGGGTCCGTAATTCGAGACTTCCGAGACTGAGCTTTAGGACGGGACTAAAGGCAAAAGTTTCGAGACCGGGTCTCAAGGCTTTGCCTTTATTCCCACGCTAAAGCTGCGTCTCGGAATTACGAACCCTAGTTTTGAAAAATCCAATTTAATTTAGTTTATTCCTTCTGAATACGGTAATAATAAATTCCCTAAAATAAGATGCTTCAAAATTCAAAAATCGAGCTCATAGCCTGAAACCCCTATGTCTGTAGTGACCGGAGACCCCCCCTGGCAATTTTTTGTAACATTGCAGGGGTAAGACCCCCCTCAAAATTTTGAAAAATTTAACATTGGAAAGATAGGTCGAGACCCCCCCCAGAACCAAGAATGGTTTCAGGGTATGATCGAGCTTAAGTGAATAATATACTTACATGTTTAAATTTTCGCTTAAACGATTTGAAATATACATTTGTCTGCAACAATGAAACGGTTAAATCCCTTCCCTTGTAGGAGGAGAAACGAGAGTTGTGCATGCTGCAGATATGCAAAGAGAATAGACGCATAGTAATACAAAGTGTAGTGCCACAGTTGTATTTTATCTGATGTCATTCCACTTTTTTATCGACTTGTTTACAGAGTCGTAATAAATAAAAAATGTGTTTTAGGAAATTTATGGAATTTCCAGTTTTCTACGACGCACTGTTCTGCTTGTGTATGCACCATTTTATTTTTATGATCTATTCTATCGAGTTATGTCGCGCTATCGCTCCACTGTCACTATAACTGTCGCCATCGCTGTAACAGCAATAGGAAAAATATGTTTTATTGAGGGATTTCACCAAATAACACCGACCATTTGTAATGCCTCTGGTCGTTTGGGCAAAGTGTGAAGGGTTGTAAAGGCAATTGTATGAACATGAGCGCTGATTTGGAGCGCTTTTTGGAGCGTTTATTTATGTGCTAGGTACACACTTATGGAGATGACTTCCGAAAGCGCGAGATTTCCCTTTGCATGTTTTGCAAGTGCAAATGGCTTTTATGTGCGTAGTGTTGCGATTGTGGATGTGAAAGTTGCTGAATATGTTGGAACATTTTGGAACGATTTACATGTGTCGAGCTTTGTGTACATTTTTGTAAGGTGTACCATGCTTGCCAAACTGTACTTGTGTAACACCATCGAAGTGTACCAGGCATTTGCATTAAGTGGATGCAAAACGCAAGACAATAAACTTGAAATAATCAAGTTTACTCATGAAAATTCCAATCGCACAGCAAATGTCACCTTCGCAACTTTATGGAACAAATGAGCTACTAAATAATCTCTGTTTTTATGCCTTTATTAAGTTAATTTCTCCTACTTTCTTCTCTAACCACGGCACTTCGGTGGCTCCACAGTCTAAGGCCCATTTTTAATTCCTACCACACTCACTTGCCAAGCATTTCCATGGATAAAAAATGTATGCATTTTCAAAACATCTTTGCATGTACCTACATATTTAGCTTAACATCGTCTGATAATCACAGTTAAGTAACTTGGCTCTTGTGACCTTTTAGAAAACATGTTCAAAAACCGTTTAGCACGTAAGTTCGACATCAAGTTCTATTCTCACATATTTTCAACAATGCAATTATGCTCATGTACGACATTAGAGTTGAGGATGAAGTTATAAGAGATCAAGTTTTCAAGGGTGAGCATGACGAATTTTTCAACAACTGTTTGAAAACCTGCGTATACATATCGCATATACTTTTTGCAATGTTTCAGAATTTTGAAAAGACGTGTTACAAAAATGGAGACAAAATTCTTAGCAATTTTTGAAATCGTTTAAAAGTTATTTTGCTTGTAAATAATTAAGTTACCTAGAATTTGTTATTTTTTGAAATTTTGTAAAGCATGGGTTTTTTGTACTTGGGTTTTGCATATTCTAGAATTTTGCTTAAATAAATTTCATTTTACAGTGTAAAACTGGTGTTTCTAAGCCGCTGAAATCTACTTATATTTTATATAATAATGAGCGTAGTCCAAGATGCGTTCTTATACATGTTTGCGTATTTGAGGTGTATCCTTAGCTGTGTCCACAGGTATTAAAGCCACAGGTATCCAGCGTCTTAAAGCATATTACTCGAACAAATAACAACGTGGAAGGGTTGAATCATGGTTACAATAGTCTTGTAGATTGCAGCAACCTTGAATTGTCCTCGCTATTGTCGGTATTAACGGTGGAACAAGGCAAAACAGAAAGAGAGTTGGAACGGCGTCTAGCTGGTGCAAAGCCTAAGTAACCACGGGCAAAATACGCTCAAATTGATGCAAAATTAACTAGTGCAGTTAAAAAGTTGGAGGAGAGTTGAGTTACTCGGAACCGAAGTTGGACCAAGTCCCCAGATTAGGACCCGATCACACAAGCGACTTAAGCCTTCGCTTCACGATCAGCTTACGCAAGAATGCTAATTATTGCTTACGGTTTCAGTTTAATCGTTTTATTGATTCTGATACGTTGAATCTGCAATTGAAGCTTACCCCTGTCGCTGATTTTGATACTTTGAATCTACAATTTAAGTTTCAACATTTTACTGATTTCGATAAGTTGAATCTACAATTTTACAGTTGTGCGGCCTAATAATAAATTAAAAGTAATCTATTACAACTGAAATTGAAATCGTCATCTGTAACAACTACATATTTTTGGCGACCATTTGGGAAGGCGACGATTTTTTCAATGCGACATTATTGACTGGCGACATTAAAAAAGGGCCTTTTTGGAAAGGCGACATTTTGGGAGGCGACGATTACGCTGTTAATCGTATTGTATGTACATACAAGTCGATTTAAGACGTATTTTTTCCTGTTTTAAGATTGTATATTGTTTTACAGTGTACTTTTCAAAATACTAACATGAGAATCTTGTTGTTTTGCACTTTTCAAAATGAGCTACTCTTTTTTGTTTATCTTTTTAAAAACTCTAAAGTTTGTTGTTTTACTTGGACTCTCTTTTTCTCTTGGAAGTCTTTTTTATCAATCTTACAAACGATTCCGTGGACTTTTGTAAAAAGCTTAACCCATATTTTTAGATGTGAGATGCCTACAAAAAACTGACAAACAAAATACCTACTGGATAGTAAAAACCCCAGAGAAGTTTGTAAATTATTTAATTCACCAAAGTGTTTGTATAATCCTGTTTACATTTCTTGGCGCCGTTTCAAAAGAATCTACGCACAATAAACTAAGCACTTTTAAAAGATGGTTTGAATCTCAACCATTCATACATAAAAGTTAATAGTTGTAATTCACAGTGAACGTATGTACCTATTAGTACTTCCTTACAGCATCAAAAAATACCTAAATGAAATAAGTACAAACATTTAACATTAATGAAGTTAACTTCTCAAAACCTGCTTTGAGCAATTTGAGTGTCTCATTTCACAATTCGAAGCACTTGCTACCATAATATCAAAGTGTTTTCTTCACCATA
>JAAXYX010001105.1:0-26345 GCA_036851915.1 Ptenothrix huangshanensis
CAAGGGATCCTGTTATATTTTCTTGTTTGAATTTTGAGAATTTAAAATTAATACAATTTGTCACTACTATGCAAGCACTATCTGCATTCTGCATCAGTAGACTAGAAATTCATAATAATGATAATGTGCAAAACGTTCTACTTCCGAAATTTTTAGAAATAAGTGCAAAACGTTATGTAAAAATTACAACATTAAAAAAGGATCGAAACGTTCTGAAGTCTTTTTTTATAAAACGAATGACTTTGTGATTATAAATTCCAAAAAGTGCATAACGTTATAATTATGCCTTTTCAAAACAGGAATAAAAACAGTAATTACGAGTTTTCGAAAAGTTCAAAACGTTCTAACGATTTCTCAAGAAATTCAAAACTCTCTAATTACGACTTTTAAAAAATGGAATAACTTTATAAATGCGAGTTTGCAAAAACTGCACAACGTGCTAATTACAACTGTTCAAAAATTCATTCGGTGCTAAATTATTACCAAAATTCGTATACGTTCATATTTGTATTAGATTTTTATTGACATGAAGCTACGTAACAACTTGAGCGAGGAATGATTTTTTATTGCAGTGAAAATAAAACCACCACAACGACAGAAAGTCGTCGGTCCTTGTTGCCACTGCGGAAGGGCCAGTCCATCCCACTGTCTCGTGATATCGCCCGGTCACCGGTGCACACTCCAAGTTTAGAAAATAGTTCGGTGACGGAAACTCAAACAAGTTCTTCCAATGACGTTCTTACAATTCATCGACCACAGCAATATATGAGCGTAGAAAGTTTATTGGAACGGGGAGTGACTGCTCGAACGGTTCCTTTCAGTGCAGTTGCCTCGGAAGAGAGTGCTATAACAGATGAAGCTAAAACTCGAGCCACAACCGCCACAGACTTTGAGGAAGCGATAAAATATTCAAATTCAAATCTACTAGAATATATCGATGCGAAAATGAAACGAGAGGCGAAAAAGAGTTATCGAAGCACCAAATCTGATAATAAACCCACAAAGAGACCAACGACCACAACTGTGACGAAGGGACACGTACCACCATTCATTGTACCTCCAGTGCAGATGCAGCAGCAAACGTGGTTACCCAACGACATGTCCGATACGAATAATAATTACTGCCCGTACCTTGGGGGTGGGGGTGTTTTAGGTGATCATGACAGCAGGTCTCTTGTGTTTGAAAATGCAGAAGTTCAAGTTTCCGAAGCAGATTTACTTGACTCCGCTTCGGAAAGACCATTAACATTTTGTTATCCTTATAATTACAGCAATAATAGAAGTTATCCGTTTTATCCTGCTCAAGGTGATCGTTGAAGTGAATGATAAATAAATTTCCTCCAACTATAACCACAAGTAACAAAAACTGTTTTATCTTCGTGCCGCAGCTATAAAATGCTTTATTTTTTTCAAGTAATTTATAGCAAAATAAAAAAGGCCACTTGGTAACGTTTTCATCTTCGGTTCGAACTGGTAGAATTTCTGAGACGTTTATGTATGTATAAAAGTCTGCTGGTCTTTATAATGTCTTATTTTCGACATTCTTTTTAAATTAGCTAGCAACTCGTGGTTTTGAATAAAAAAGGAATCAAGCTTCTTGAAAACTGAGTACCTATGTACATGTACTTTGCTTTTAGTTGTAGAAACCGTTAGAAAAGCTAAAAAGCATTTTGAAATTTCTAATTTCATCAATTGTGAATTTAATATTTTAAAAATTTTCAAGCCTTGGTAATTTTATATTTCAGAAATTTTCAAGCCTTGGAATTTTTATATTATAGAAATTTTCAAACCTTGGAATTTTTATATTTCAGAAATTTTCAAGCCTTGGAATTTTCATATTTTAAAAATTTGAAGCCTTTTCAATTTTATATTTCAAAAATTTTGGAGCCTTTAAATTTGAATATTTCAAAAATTTTAAAGCCTTTGAATATTTTATTTCAGAAATTTTGAAGCCTTGGAATGTTCATATTTCAGACACTTGGAAACCTTTCCTATTTTTATATTTCAAACACACTGAAAACTTTCGAATCTTTTTATTTTAAAATTTTTGAAACCCTTCGAATTTTTTTATATAACAAAATTTTGAAGCTTTTGAAAATTTCGTTTTTTCCATTAATTTTAAAGCCTTTCCAAATTTTTTTTTGTCTTAAACGCATCACAAGCACAGCATATTAAAACACACCCGGGTCAACGAGATGCGTTTTAGATGCATTTCCACGCGTTTTAGATTCATTTTACATTTTAGATGTAACATGTTCAGGTGTTCAACTAAGTGTACGAAAATAGGTACACTCTAGCTGTATATTTATTTAACGCTATCAAAATGAAAGTATATGAATTATCTTTTAAACCTTAACGACTATAAGCGGTTTCTAATGCAAGCAATTTGGTCTACTTTTTCAGTTATGCATCAACAAGTCTATAATTTCTTTATTCAAAATTTACCTTTAGGGCTATAAAGGTCTATACAAGCAAGTACATATGCCGTGGTGCCTTATGGGACTTACATGGAGACAAATATGAATCTTCCGTCCTCAAAAAAAAGATACCTAATAACTGAATAAACTAACTTTTTGAGTGTCAAAAATGCGATATCGTCAAAGTGAGCAGATTTTCATCCGCTTCATGGCTTTGGTTCTAAAGAAGGCATATTATGTTTAAAAAAAATTCAAAACCGACCGGATCGGATATACTATGTACTAGTCAAAGCAATGAGTAACGTAGTAGCAAACTATATTGTGCCAACATGACGAGATCCATCATCATAATCTGACCAGACTGACGACTGACACAAGTTAGCATATGATGCTAGTATAGTAATATTCTTCCAGCTATTTTTCAAACCTAAATCAACAAAGTAGGGAATATTTCAAGAATAAGCTAAAATGACTGTAGTAAATATCCATGGATTAAGCGTGTGAAAGTAGAATGTGGCGGAGCTTAGTGCCTTCTGCTCTAGTCAAGAAATATGAGCAAGTTCAAACCAGTTTCTTTCCGTGTCACAACACATTCTTTCCGAATTCCGTCGCTCTTGTTATCACTATGACTCCTCATTCTATTCTACTCTACTTCTACTGCATTCTATTACGCAAGTGTCTATAAACAGATTGGAAACAAACCACCAAACAAGAACTATACCAGGCACGAGTGGCTGCATATATGTACATATAGCTTGAAAATGACAAATTTGGTATATAAAATGGCTCGAGAATTGTAATTTTTAATTCTGGAGGATTTTACAACACATTTCTGTTTACATATTCCCCAACGAACTTCATCGGTTGCTTTTATCATTATGTATGTTGCAATTCAGGGGCGTACCTGGGCATGAATATCGGCGGGAGTTGTGTAATATTGCAAAGATTTTGTTTTAAAATTAAGTCTGATTTTTCAAGTAAAAGCTTTTTAAAAATGTCTTATTTTTCTAACTAATACTTTTTCAAAAGGTCATAACTTTTTTAATTAATTTCTGAAAAGTCATAATTTTTTTAATTAATACTTTTTGAATGGGTCCATTTTTTTATTAACGCTTTTGAATGGGAATAATAATTATGCTTAAATAACACTTACTTTTCAAGTATCATTTTTCAAGCAAAAATTTGCCGAAAAAAACTTATTTTTCCAATTAACAGATATCGTTTTTCCAATTTGGGCTTTTTGAAAAGGTCTAAATAATTCCAATTAACATTTTTAGAAAGGGTGAATTTTTCCCCTATTAACACTTTTTGAAAATGCCTAATTTTTCCAGTCACAACTTTTTGAAATTTTTTTTTGAAAAATTGCGGGGCGGGCTGTGCTTCAACACCCAAGCACTCGTCCCATATACGCCCTTGTTGCATAATAATATGTTCTTGAGGCTTCAGGCTGAGAGCATCACAAACCGTCTTCTATCTTCTGTTTTTGGCATGTAAGAGAGTGGTGAGAATATGAATGCAAATGCATTTCATGCAACTGAAGTAAAAACCTAATCATTTTTATCCGCTTGCTGTAGAAAATTTGCAGGACACTAATGAAGAGAGCGTCGTTGATTTCTCGAGCGTTTGGATTTGGAAATTTTGTTGAAGGGTGCCCCTATCATTTTTTAAAATGAAGTCTGGAACTACAGGCGATAATTACATTTATCATATGTATGTATTGCTAATACTCTTGTGGCATTAATGAATCAGAGACAGAGCTCGTGCAAAAGAATTTACAAAGTGTTCCTTTGTTCTTTGTCACAAATGCTATCCACACTACCAAGACCACACCAAAGACAAAATTTTCTTCAGTTCTGCGACTCCAGCTGTTTCCTTTCTTTCCTGAAGAAAAATCTGTGAGATATCTGAACAAATGGAACTGGGGGGCATTCAAATTTTTTCAGAAATTGAAAGCTTTTCCTGCCTGTGCTGCAGTAGTCAAAGACGAACCCAAGCATGGAAATTTTTGTAAGGGTAAAACAAAGGAAGGAAGAAAAAAGGACTAGGTATAATCATTTGTGTAGACTTGGGATAGAGCATTAATTTATATGTACAGTGAATAAACTGGTGCACCTAAAGCGCAAAAATCCTACTCCTGTTTAGTGTTGATATAATTATGAACGCAGTTAGGATGCATCTCAAGTTCGCCTAAAGTGCATCTATTTAAAAGACAAAAGTGGGACAAAAACGAATTGAAAATGAATCTAAAGTGCATCTCGCAGTCAATTGTGCGTTTGTAATGCACTTAAGACTAACAAAGAAATTTCAAAAGGCATTAAAATTGGTAAAGTATAAAAATATGACAGGCTCCAAAATGGCTAAAATACATACATAATTTCGAAACCTTTAAAATCGGTACAATGAAAATTCGAAAGGCCTCAAAAGTATTCAAAAAATTTTCAAAAGGTGTCAAAATTATTGAAATTCAAAATTTTGCGAGACTTAAAAATTATGAAATTATCATAAAAAGTCGAACGATGCGATGGTAAAATACAAACTTTTGAACGGTTTTAAATTGGTAAAATAACAATTGAAAAGGTCTCAAAATGATTGAAATGCGAAATTTCGAAGTGCTTGAAAATTGTTACAACACAAAAATTTGAAAGGCTTCAAAATTTTAAAAGGTTTAAAAATTGAGAAATTACAACAATTCGAATATCTTTAAAATTTTAAAATAAAAAGTTAAGCAGGGCTCAAAATTATTAAAATTGGAGATTTCAAAAAGCTTAAAAATTGGTTAAACACAAAAATTTCAAAGGCTTCAAAGGCAAAATGGTTGAAATTAGAAGTTACAACAAAAATTTTTGAAATATCTAAAAAGGTTAAAATATAAAATCCCACAGTCCAAGATGTATTTGTAATGCGTTTCTGATGTAATTTATATGCTTCCTTTCTGCGTTCATAATTACACTAAATTGTAATATGTTTCTTATGTTTTACATGCACTTTCTCTGTTTTAAGATCCTTGAGTTTTTACCCTATACCTAACTCCGTATAATTACTCCTACAACTTGCTCGAAATCCAATTCCAATCTCCAATCCTGAAGTTAAGAATATAACAACAAATTAATCTAATTATACTAGAATTTCCAGAGGCAGAGTATCCAGAAATTATAAGACTTATTAACTTTTTTATTCACTCCACTGCTCACCCCACTTATGACTACGAGGACTACGACCTGGACTGGAACGAGAGCATTCTCATGGAGAAAAGTTTTCCGAGGAGAAATACAGACATGTACCTACTTCCAAGCGAGAACTCAAATATGCCTTTGTCAGCTCCAGCCGAGCCGTTTGGTTTTATTGGCAGTTTGGAGAATTACATAATGGGATCATAAAAGAAAAAAATTACTAAGACTTACTCAGTCCACATTCCAAAATTCCTCATCCCCTCACTTTTTTTTAAGTCTTTCCAAGAGAAAATGAAGGAAGTGGTAGTAAGAAAGCGCAACTCGCATTTCCTAGCATGTCCTTGTTTGTGTTGTCAAGAGTGTTAAAATAATTGGATAGAAATTCCTTTAAACTTTTGTTCACATGGATATTTTTCTCCCTTTCGTCACGACTTCATCCGTTCCGTCTTGTCTTGTTCAATCCATGCCCATGACTGGTCCTTTGAAGCTGAGGAATTGTAAACTGTAAAAGGAAACTGGGAGGAAGAATGAAAAAGCTTTTCTTATTCTTCTAGCGACGTAACCAAACCCAACCAAACCAAACGAAAGCAAACGAAAGCAAATCTGGCCAGGCCATCCGAGGCGAGGCGAGGCGAGTCCAGGGCAGACCCAACTAAATGAAACCGTGTAAGTGCAGGGGCGTATCTGGGGTGGGAGCTTGGGTGCTGAAGCACTCCCCGAAAGATTGGAGAAATTTTTCTGGAGACTTTTTCTAAAGTTGATGTGAAAATAAGTAAAAAAATTGTTTTCAAATTTTCAACAAGCGTTAATTAGGAAAGTTGCGACATTTTCAGAAAGTGAAAATTGGACAAATCTCTCTATTTTCAAAAAGCGCTAATCGAAAAAATTGCGCTCTTTTCAAAAAGTGTTATTTGAAAAAATTGCACCCTGTCAAAAAGTGCTAATTGAAAAAATGAGACCACTTTGAAAAAGTGTTGTGTTGAAAAATAACCCCATTTCAAAAAATATTAATCAAGAAACAGATCATTTTCAAAAAGTCTTTATTAGAAAAGTAAGACCTTCCCAGAAAATGTATTCATTAAAAAAATGAGATGTTTTTCAAAAAGTGCTAGTTAAAAAATAACATTTTTGAAACATTTGAATTAGAATTTCACCCTCAAAAAATGTTAATTAGAAAAATTTAACTGTTTCAAAAACCGTTAATTGGAAACATATTATGTTTTTTCAAAAACTATTTACTCAAAAAATGAGACTTGAAAAAGTGTTAAGTTAAAAAAATTTTAAAATTAAACAGCCCCCAGGAAATTCAGTACCAGGTACGCCACTGTGAATGTACGTAACCAAACGAAATAAAGAATCCAGAACGAAGCAAAGAAAAAAGTTTTTTGAGAAAAGCATTTCGCTAAAAATTCTTGACTTTTCTCTCACCGAGAAAAGTTTCTTTTGCCGTTACTTACGCTAGGCACTTGGAGACTATTTGTGGAGATACGTATGTCCATAGTCTACATATACCTCCACCTACACGTTCAGATAAGATAGATTCTCATGACCAAGAGTTCAAGAGTTTGCTTTGTGCATTTTAGTCCAAAAGAGGTTTTGTCGTTTCTCCTGTCAATCGTCATTAGAGTTTGTATTGACTGCTGCTGTGCAGACGTGGACGTGAATGAGTGCATGTATATTTCTCCTATCTTTTTATAATACAGAGCGTGTATACATTTCCATGTGTCAGGTATACATGTCTATATAAATTCTTTATTTTACAAGGAGCAAGCATTAACCTCTGATAAAAAGTGACAGGGAAAAGAAATATTCCAAATTCAACATTCCGAGGACTCGACGCAGATGGACTTGACTTTATAAAGTGTGAAGTAAAAAGATGTGTACTCCTCGCAGATGACGTTGGACATGTGAAAATGTGAAAAGCTGACTCGAGTCTATTCTCGCTCAGGGGCGTAAGTACCTGGGACTCAATTTCGGGGGTGCTGTGTAGTCTTAGAATTTATTCTAATTAGCATCTTTTTTAAGCCTAATTTTAATAGTAAGTAAACGCTTTCTGAAAGGGTTTAATTTTTCCAATTAACACGTTTTGAAACTGCGCAATTTCCAACATTAATACTTTTCGGAAAAGTCTCTTTTTCGTTTCCAATTAACATCTTCTAAAAGGTGTAATTTTTCCAGTGAATTTTTCAAAAAGGCCTGATTTTTCCAATTAACGCGTTTTGAAAAGGTTCAATTTTTAAAATTAACACAAAAAGATCTGTTTTTTCTAATTAATACTTTTTTAAATGGCGTAATTTTCTCAATTAACACTTTTTAAAAATGTATAATTTATCAATTTAAAAGTTTTTGAAAAAGTAGGTTTTTTAATTCACACTTTTTGAAAGAGCGCGATTAATTAAATTAGGTAATACTTTTTTTCCATTTAGTTTTTTTTTTGAAAATGGCCATTTATCGATTAACAACAAGTTTTTGAAAAAGTAGGTTTTCTAACTCACACTTTTTGAAAGGGAGTAATTTTTCTATTTTTTGTGTTTTTATTACAAGGTCTCATTTTTTTAATAAACACTTTTTGAAATAGTCTGATGTTTCAAATTTACGCTTTTTGAAAAATATGCATTTTTTAATATCATTTATTGAAAAGGCATAATTTTTCTGAATAACAGTCTTTGAAAATGTCCAATTTTTTCAAAATTTGGGAGGTACTTCAGCATTTATTTAGCCACCCCAGATACGCCCCTGGTCCAGCTCCTGAAGCCACTCGTTCTTCTGAACTCTTGTCACATGTCGTACGTCCAACTTGCTTTTACAGTAGGATAATGATGACACTCAACTCACCTTCACTTTCCTCCTTTCCCCTTTCTCCCTCTCGCTCAGACATTTATGACAAGGCAAACGGAAATGGAACGTACGTCTTTGTTTTTATCAGATGAAGCGTGTAGCGTGCTGCATACAAGCACCTACTCAGAATTCACCCACAACAAGAAGGAACACGTCTGCACACACACCGTGTCCCATAGTATTATCACCATATTTCTTGTTTTCTTTTATATTCGAAACGAGTGCAGTGAAGCTGAACATTTGCCTCTGCCTCCGTTCCAAACATTTCCAGATCTAAATGCTGATTATTCTTTCATAAAGCTTTTCAAAGCGCTTTCCATTTTTGCGCTGATAAAATGCCCATCTTTCAGGAAAGACGGAAAGGGTTGTGCATTTTTTAAATGGCTGTTGTATGAGAAACAAGGGATTTTAAAAGAGATATGCAAGCAAAATTGTGTGATGTGTATATGCATATTGCAAGTTTATGGTATGTACGTCACAGGGTAAAAACTGGTGCATGTAACACGCCAAATACATACTCGCATTTAGTGTAATTATGAACATAGTTTGGATGTATCTCAAGTTCAACTAAATTGAATCTAAAGCGCACCACGCAGTCAAGGTACGTTTTTAATGCGCTTTATCTGTAATTATGATGCACTTAAGACTAACAGAGAAATTTTAAATGGTTTCAAAATAATTTGAAAAATTAAAAAGTTTTAAATTGCTAAAATACAAAAATTTGAATGATTTTGAAATTGTTAGGATATAAAACTTCGAACGGATTTACAATTTTTTAAATACAAATACGACAATTCATAAAACTTCAAAATTATTGAAATACAAAATTTTGAAAGGTTTCAAAATTGTGAAAATATAAAAACTCTAAGGCTTCAAAATTCTAAAAATACAAAATTTAGAAAGGATTCAAAATTGTCAAACAACAAAAACTTTAATGTTAATGTCATGAAACTACAAAATCGTGAAAGGTTTTAAAATTGTCAAAACACAAAATTTTAAAAGGTTTCAAATTTTTAAAATACAAACATTCGAAAGGCTTCAAAATGATTGAAATATAAAATTTTCAAAGGCTTCAAAATCACTGAAATACAAACTTTTGAAACATTTCAAAACTGTCAAAATAAAGAAATACTAAAGGATTCCAAATATTTCAGGTTGGAAATTCCGAAATGCTTAAAATGTGTTAAAATAAGAAATTTGATTGCACTAGTATTCTTAAAATAGGAAATCTCACAATCCAAGATGCGCTTTTGAAGCCTATTTAACTGCGTTTAAAATAATTGTACTAACGAACTAACGATCAATACAAGTCTCTCTTTGGCACTTTATATATGCATTTGTTTCTGCTTTCAGATTATTTAGTTTTTTCAATGCACACGCTAAAAACTGATGAATCTACGTAAAACGCAAAAAAAACTTTGTACTCTTATTATAAATAGTTTTGAACCCAGTAAGGATGTATCTTAAATAACCTAAAACTCATTTTAAATGAATTTAATTTAAAGCTTCTCTAAATCTCATCACATCTTACTGTCTATGCGTCTGTGTTACCTTTTAGATACATTTAACATGCATTTCTATGCTTTCTTAGGATTGTTTAGTGTTTACAGTGTAGATGCATGCATAGCAGAGAGCAGAGCATCCGGCAGAATGTAGTTTTTTTTATCGCACTGCATCAAGCTAATGGATATCCGCTGTAAATTGCGATTCGGAGTTTCTGAGAATATTGTAGGTGTAATCTCATTGCCTTGCCTGGCTGCTGCTTTTGTTCACATTCTCCTACTGATATCCGATCTTGCTCTAGATCTGTCTTTGTAGTCTGTCTATCCTCAGTGTGAGCTACTCTAATGTATTATTTTCTCCAGGAAATGAAAGTCTCGACTGTACAACTATACTCTTCTCCAAACAGCACTAAACTGTACAAGTTTACCTTGGACCCCGTTCCCTTCTTATCTCCAGGCTTTTGGGTTTGGGTACATTTCAACAATTTGTCCGGAGCTCACTCTTCGAGTTCTACTCGTCACCTTAACAGTCACAGCCACAGTTTACCAGCCATCCCATGCCATACAAAATACATACACACCACATCATTGCATTTACCTAATGCATTCAGGGGCATACCTGGGGTGTGTGCTTGGGTGCTGTAGCATCTCGAAATTTTGGAAAAATTATACTTCAAAAAGTGTTAATTCGAAAAATTTTGTGCTTGAAAAAAATGTTATTTGGAAAAATTGGACATTTTCAAAAAGTGTAATTACGAAAAATTACGCCTTTTCAAGAAGCATTAGTTGCAAAAATGAAACCTTTTTCAAAAAATTTTAAATTAAAATAGTTGACCTTTTCAAAAAATGTTAATTTAAAAAATCAGGCTTCAAAAAATGTTAATTTGAAAAATCAGGCTTCAAAAAATGTTAATTTTAAAATTACGCCCTTTCATAAAGTACACATTATAAAAATTGAGACTTTTCAAAAAGTATTAATTGCAAAAAATAGATAGTTTTCAAAAAGTGTGAATTAGAACAATTATGCCCTTTCAAAAAGTGCTAATTAAAAAAATAGTCATTTTCGAACAAAGTGTTCCTTGGAAAATTTAGAAATTGTGAAAAAGTGTAATTTAGATACGCCAGTTCAAAAAGTATTCGTTGTAAAATTTAGAACTTTCCAAAAAAGCTAGACTTTATCAAAAAAAGTGCTACATTTAGAAAAATCGTTTCAACATTAAACATCACTCCGCCAAATTCAGTCCCGGGTACGCCCCTGACTATATTCCTTCCACGAACGCAACTTTGTGAATGTATTACCAAGATGTTTATGTCGAACGTCGCCCGTATCCGTTGGATGACAATCAATCCCAATCATCCAATTTCACTTAGGGTTCAAGTCGCGTCGTATGTCTCATTATGTTCTATTCCTAGCCTATACTGCCTGGCCTCTGCTGTCCTGAGAAAGAGAGTTGGGACTGGTCTTTAGTCATTAGTTAAAGATACTTTGTGATAGCTATTACCGAGTTCGATTACATTGGTTTCTTGGTACTTGGTACTTGGAAGGTATTTATAATTACGAATCACAACAGGAATACTTGGTTCTATGTAGATATTTGTTCAACTAGAGACTAGAGTTCATATCCACAACAGTAGCGTAATTAGGCGTAGGCCACGTAGGCTTAGGTCTATAAAGATTTTTTTGAATACCCTGCCTTCATTAACATTTGCACGAAAACGTCGCATTTTTTAAATTTACACGAAAACGTCGCATTTTTTTTAATTTACACGAAAACATAGCAGTTTTTTTAAAAAGACAAACCCAGATGTAGCTTTTTGAAATTGACACAAAAACCGATGCATTTTTTAATGTACACTAAAAAGTTTTACGTTTCGTTTTTAAACTAGCGCCAAAACCCAGCAATTTTTTGAAAATTTAGAGTGAAAGTTTTTTAAATTTGCACGAAAACGGCGCAATATTGTTTATAATTGAGACTAGAAAAGATGCAGTTTTTTTTATAGTTTTACACAATGAGATCATGTTTTTTGCAGGCCTCCACGAAAAAAATCCTGCGGGCGCTACTAATCTACAACTGGAATTTTAGGGAGAGAATGCAAGTGTAAAAGAAATACTGAGGAGGATACTGATAGTAATAGAAGTAGAAAAGGCAGAGGAAAGAGTAGGTGAGGGAAGAAAGTATGCGGAGGAAACAACTCTGTATAGTATTCCGTTGATGGATTGAAGTCTCGTTCAAAGGAGCTTACGATTAGTCCATGTTTCCAAGAAAGATTTCTTTTTTTTGGGCACGTGGGAACAAATGAAAGGATTAGATGTATTGATTGTTTCCTGCTGTTGACACTAATGTTGTGCTTGTGCTCGATAGCCCATACCCTCTAACCAATACTACCTCACATCAACCCGGTACTAGGTCAGACCAGCAGATCCCGATCCCAATCCCGATCCATATCTCGATCTAGATCTCGATCGAACAGGATAAAACACACTGAATCTTAATCCGGCACCAACAGTCAATCAAGAAAGAGTAATTAAATAGCCCCCAGCCTCAGCTGCATGAAGCTCTCTCTCTCTCTCTCTCCACCAATAGCATTCTACAACTCAAATGTTTCAAAAGCAACATTTACTAACAACTTGCTTTCTTCCTTTGTTCCAAAAATACAAAGTTTATAATTTACAAATCGGTACAAACTCATCTTCCTCCTATATCTCGTATAGTGTATGAGAGAGAGAACGTAAAATACTTTATTTGCACTGGTACTACAATCTACAATAGTACTTGCCACAACGACACAGCACAGTTAAACAATGCTTAAACCTGAAAACGAAAAACAAGCCACCGTAAAACCTCTAATTATGGCCTCGATCTACCATTGTAAATATTTACTTTTCTCTCCGACCATTGTAGTTGTAATGCTTAGGTATAGGAAATGACCCGGCTAAATTCTAAAATTAGAGACCGGTTATAATTTTTAAGGTTTTAAGGTACTTGTATTTAGTATGTTTATGAACATAGGATGCATCTGTATGAAGTGCATCAAGTGTATGATAAACGCATTGAAGACTCATGTTGAACTGCAAGATGCTCATTTTGAAAGCGTTCAATTTTCTTATTTTCAACTGTTTGACATTGTCTACTTTTCTTTTTTACGTTTTTCCGAAACGTTTTTTATTATTTTGCGCTTTTTCTAAGCAAAAATTTTCGTTTATGCGTTGTTTGTGAATGCTTTATTTTAAATTTTATCGAAACGTCTCTTTTTAATTTTTTCGTTTTTTCTTTTCTAAACTTATATTTTTTAAACGTTTTTATTTTATTTTTTTCGAATTTTTTTCGAATTTTTTTCGAATTTTTTTTAATTTTGTACTTTTTAGTCTCTTTTTTCTTTCATTACGTTTTTTTGAAATGTTTGTTTTTTTAATTTTATACGTTTTTTAAAAATCCACATTTTTTTACCGGACACTTTTTGACAACGGCTATTTTTATAGACATTGTGAACGTTTATTTTATTGCGTTCTGTAACAACTTGTGCTTTCTATTTTTATGTACACACCGTATTCAAACCGTATCTTGAACTGCTGCATGCGTTTTAGATGCTTTTTGTACTTCCGAAGTTGAGGCGAACTTAAGATTTATCCCAAATGTGTTTGTACATAAGTGCATAGGTAATTATACTAGAAAAATTAAATTATACTAACAAGTACTAATAAGTTAATTAACTTATTAAAACTTTTTTCGTAAACAAATCGTTTTGTGCAGAAATAATAAATAGCTGGCATTCATCAATATCTTGTATTTTGGCATTACAAGGAACGGATCAAGGCGAAGACTACTCAATCAAATTGTAAAGTATTTCCAATTATGTACAAGTATTTGCCATTCAAATCCTAGTAATGTGTGATGGGTACGGCGAAAAAACTAGGAAACGATGTCGTCCCAAAGTGTCTCTACTGTCACCTGCTTCCACACCAACATTTTCGAGACACCACCCCATTTCCGCTTCGCGCCACTTGTTTTTAGCAAGCAAGCAATTTAGGATAAACCGGGAAAAACCGTTTCGAAAAATCCGTTAATTGTGATGGATTCTACATTCGACACGAATTTTTCCGTTTTGGATGAATCAGTTTTTACAGGATATAATTAATTACTCACATCCAGTTTTAATTAGTTCTTGGTAAAGACGAGTACATAGAAAATAAAATAATACCCTTGAATGGGAAAACCAAAGGGCAAGGGTTAAGAATAATTTGTGGTTTTCCGTTCTACACTTGGTGCAACTATTTTGGAGCATTTGCATGTATGCATTTATAATTATTTGATTCAACATTGGTATTCTTCCTCCGGAGGTTTTTTAAGCAAAAGCAGTACTAGTACATGGACAAATAGAAGGGGGAAGCATATGGAGGAAAAATACGTGGTAGGTAAACAGTAAATAGTTAATGTGCAGCTGCTTGCTTTTAAAATTTCAAAGGGTTTAAATTAAGACGGTTTATGCTTACCTTGAGGATTTTTACATTAACGGATGTGCTCGACAGAACGACAGACAAACATATTCACGGGTGAGATAAAGGTAAACATATTTACAAACTGTATGACATGCTCCTTGTGTATGTACTTGTGATACAGTAGAAAGTATCCAGCAGCTTTGAACAGGTAGAAAGGAAAAGTAGGAACGCGGCTCTATCTACAAGACTGTATCACGTACCATTCCATTTACCGACTGTAATCAGCGGGGAACCAGGGACCAGGGGTGGGTACTAGGGTGCTGAAGCACTCCCCGAAATTTTTGGAAAAATTAGACTTTTTCAAAATGTTTTAATTGGAAAAAACGGGCCTTTTGAGAAAGTGTTAATTGAAAAAATTATACGTCTTCAAAAAACTGTTCATTGGGAAAAATTACACCTTTTCAAAAAGCTTAAAATGAAAAATGAGACTTTGTCAAAAAAAGTTTACTTAAAAAATTACACCTTTTCTCCAAAAGTATTATTTAAAAAAAAATTAAGCCCTTTCAAAAAGCATTACTTAAAAAATTATGCCCTTTCAAAAAGTATTAATTAAAATATAAACCTTTCAATTTAGTAAAATTACGATCCGCCAAAAAGTTTAATTCGAAAAACTGGACGTTTTTAAAAAGTATTAATTAAAAAAATAGACCTTTTTGAAAAAAGTTTTAATTGGAGAAATTGGAATTTTTCACAAAGCGCTCATTGCAGAAAATCACACCGTTTCCAGAAGTTACAATTCAAAAAAATTAACCTTTTCGAAAAGAGTTCATTGCATTGGAAAAATGCCTTTTCAAACTGATTTTTCTGGAAATTTTAGAAGAAGTGTTAATTTGAAAAAAGTCGTTTTAGCATTAAACAGCACCCCCAAAATTCAGTCCCAGATACGGCCCTAGATCGTATCTTCAAAATCTACTCGTATGTACATATGGAAAGACATGATGGATGAAAAATCAACAGTCGATTACAAAGCACCGCACATCAGATCTGATGCCTTCCGGTCCCAATCCGGAAAGAAACTCATGAAGAATCTTGGTCTCATTTCCGAATCCGATTTCTCTTCCAGCTCCAGCTTTTCCCGTATGCATATACTCATGCTAGATTTGATTTGATACGTATACCTACCTACTTAGTATTTTATGATATGGTATAAACAGTGAGTGGATGGAAATAACCATTTCAAATTTTATTTTCTTCGTCAAAAACCCAAACTCGTCTCTACTGTACTGTGACTGTAACGGTGATTCTGATTTTTGATCCAGAGTTTCATTTCCGAACAAGGTTTTATCTTGTATTTTTTTTCTGCGCACATTTATCCTAGGTACAGAAATACATAGTTTGGTTGCTACGTCTTTGCTGGGATGGCGATAAAGCTATTGATAGCGATGCCAAGGTAAGGATTATAATAAAGAAGTAAAAAAGCAAATTCAAAGTATGACGGGGGAGTTGAGCATCAACACTGTAAAAACTAAAGAACCTTCAAATATAAAAAATTCGTGTACACAAAGACAAAGCACCAGATACCTTTGTACGTGTATATATTGCATAATTGTGAATGCAGTTCGGGTGCATCCCAAATGCATTAAATTAATTTTTTTCTTCTTTTACGTTTTTTGAAACGCCGCTATTTTTTCTCTTATGCGTTTTTTTGAGACGCCAATTTTTCTTTTTTACGTTTTTTGAAACGCCGCTTTTTTTCTTTTTTAAGTATGTTTGAGGCGCCAAGTTTTCTTTTTTACGTATTTTAAAACGCCGCAATTTTTTCTTTTTTAAGTATGTTTGAGACGCCAAGTTTTCTTTTTTACGTTTTTTGAAACGCCGCTTTTTTTCTTTTTCAAGCTTTTTTGAGACGCCAATTTTTCTTTTTTGCGTATTTTAAAACGCCGCAAGGTTTTCTTTTTTAACCTTTTTTTGAGACGCCAATTTTTCATTTTTATGGATTTTTGAAATATCTATTCTTTATTTGCATTTTTTCGAAACGTCTATTTTTTGCTCTATTTTTTGATTTTGAAAATGGCCAATTTTTTATTGTAAATTTTAACATCTACTTTGTCTTTTATATTTTTCGTTTTCAATATTTGTGTTTTCTATGTTTTCTTACAAACGTATTAAAACGCATGTAGGTCTGCTAGATGTATCTTAGGCTCTCTTAAGGCGTTATTTCGGTTTTAGACAAGCTCTGAGATGAACTTCAGATGCATCCTAACTGCGTTTAAATGTAGCTTCACTAAATAGATTAGTTTTTCGGCGTTTTAGATGCGCCAGTTTTTATAATGTACAGATCTTAACTAGAACTTGAGTTGGTTGAAAGGAGAGAGAGGGAAAGCAGCTGTGTTGTGTGGTGTTGTAATACAGAGGAAATACATATGTGTATGATTTGATTTTTTCCCTCTCACACTCAGGATCAGTGCGGCGTGTAAAGGTAAACGTTAGGAAAAGTGTACACATTTTACATTTCCCCCTTCCATCTTTAATTTTCTACTACCCTTCAGCTTTTCTATTTTGCATTCTTTTCCTTTGTAAAAGTCATTCTTCCGTCACACTGCATTTTCCGCTACTTATTACTCGCCTGCAGTCTAGTCCTCAAGTGTGGATACACCACGTGCTCATGTTACCACTTGCCAGAACTTGTGGTTGCGTGTAAAGTATGAACTCAAGGACCTACTACATGTAGTAGCGCCCGCAGGTTTTTATTCGCGTAGGCCTGGAAAAAGTGATCTCATCCAGTGTAAAATTTTCGAAAATTGCATCTTAAATAGTGTCAATTATAAAAAAAATAGCCTTTTTTTTGTAAATTTAAAAAAAACTGCGTCTCTTTTGTGTACATTTTTAAAAATCTGCCCCTTTTTTATGCCCATTTAAGAAAACTGTTTCTCTTTTGTGTAAATTTAAAAAAATTGCGTCGCATTTATGTAAATTTAAAAAAAATTGCGTATCATTTGTGTAAATTTAAAAAAAAACTGCGTCTTATTTGTGTAAATTTTAATAAAATTGCACCTTTTTTGTATAAATGTAAAAAACTGCGTGGTTTTTGCGTAAATGTAAAAAATGGTTCGTTTTCGTGTAAAAAAAAATGCGTCTTTTTCGTGAAAATCCTAAAGAAGGCAGTGTGTTTTTAAAAAATTTCTATAGACCTAAGTCTGTACGTGGTCTACGTCTAATTCCGCTACTGGAAGCACTACTGAAGGCACCTTTATGCCTATATGTAGAGTGGAAAACCCGAAACAGATAAACATTGATTTTTCAAAAGGTAAATAAACCCCATTCATCATCATCTACACTCACAACATCAACATTTTTGGGTGCCTATTTCTCAACTCATATAATATATAAAATTTTAATCTTTAACACAACATACGTGTGGTTTGAGTTTATTTCTTGGAATAGAACATTGCACTGATAACGTCGAGTACCTTTGTAATTGTGAGGCGTGATGTGAGTACGTATGAATTTTGTAGCAACGAAGTTACCTGGGATTCGCCACCCAACCTCAACCAAGGCTTTGGCCTGGATTTATTGATCACGACTTTGGTTTTAGAAAAACGAATGAATTAACGAAATGGCTTCCAGCTCCGATTTCCACTTGGTTGTACTTCTTTGCATTCAAAACCTTCCTTGTATTATCTCCCTTGCTTTTCAGCTGCTTTCCCAAGTAATACGCGGAATTGAAAAGTGTAAGCAATTTCACATGCAATCATATTTCTTAATCTTCAAGTTCTATTCATGTATCAATGTAGGCTTTTTGGAAACGTAAAGAGCGTGTGCTCCATTCAATGAAAATTCCATGTTATACCAAACTGCATTTCTACACTGTAAAAACTGATGCAAAACTAGTATACAGCATTTGAAAAAATTATGGACACTATGGACACAGTTAGAATGTATCTTAAGTTCAGCTGAAATGTGAAAAAGTGCATCTAAAGGCATTTTGTAGTCTATGGAGCGTTTTTAATGCATTTTTGATGCATAGAAGACTAAAATTGGGATTTAGATATGCTTCAAAATGGCTCAAGTGCAAAGTTTCGAAAGGTTTCAAAATTATTTAAACAGGAAATTTTGAAGGGTTTAAAATATTTAAAAACATTTTTTTGAAATTCTTCAACATTGTGAATTTACAAAAATGCGAATGCCTTTAAAATTGATAAAAACAAAAATAACCAAGGGCCTATCAAACTTGTTAAAATAGGAAATTTCGAAAGGTTTCAAAATGATTGAACAAATGCATTTTCAAAAGCTTCAAACTTGTTAAAATATGTACAAAAACTTGAAAGGCATAAAAATTATCGCAAAATTAAAATTCAAAAGGCTTCAAAAATTTAAATTGTTGAAAAAATGCTGAAAGTGGAAAGCCTGCAGTTCAAGATGTTTTATAGGCGTTTGTAATGCGCTTAAAAAAAGAACATGAAAATTTGTTCAACACGCACAAGTTTTTGGGGTTATAGAAGCACCGGTTTTTACAGTGTACCTAGCTATGCAATTAAATTGATGGAATAGCAGGAAACCAGATGGATAGTAGCATCATTCGTAGATTGCCGATTGGTGATAAAAATATTGCAGTTCTTCAATATCAAACTTTCATGACTGCATCACCTTTCCAAATTTTACTAAATTAATACCTAGCAAAATTCTATCGATCCGCAATAGGTCCGTAATTCATACAAACTTTGACCAAATCATATTCCCAAATGCTCCTCTAATAGACTATGTAATGAGTTTTAAGTTATCGTTAACTTCTACAAGCCTGTAGTAGTCGCTAGGGGCACCAATTTTGTTTGCATAATCAAAAATGGAAAAGTACGAGTGGCATCTTTAATTTACAGAAGCTATAATTATATGCATATAGTCCAGGAGTACATTAAATTTGCACGTGCATTCATAAGTGGAATGAAAATGAAAGCCAAGTGAGTAAGGTAAATATGTATACAGGTATTTTAAACGACTATATCTACGACTGTCCCACTACATTACACCAAGAAGCTTTTGCTGTCGACACAGGTTCTAAATGCACACGCTCTACATTCTTTTGTGAGATGAAAATGAAATTATGATGATGTTCAATAATAGGCAGCCGTAGATGTAGTTCAATAAGCCAAGAATTTCATTACCATAATTTAATAAAATGCCACAGTGGAAAATGCGAAACTAGGAAATGGGAAAATTACCTAAAAACTCATGGCTTGTTTACCCTTCATCTGAAACTAGATCAGGTACACAATACACACGCAAAGTTCATAGGCTTCGTGAGCAAATATTGCTGTAGTAGTCTTAGACAAATAAGATGACTTGCATACGGTCTTCATAACTAAAATACTAGGAGTTGGACTCAGCTCTTTCTGTCTATGTATAGTGGGTATATATACGTGAATGCCAACAGTGTACAAACTAAAGTATCTTAATCTTGAAGCAGCAAAAGAAGGATCCAAAATGCTGAAATGACCTACGAGTATTTAAAATACAGTAAAACCTCCAATTATAGCCTGCCTCTAAAGATATTCTGCCCCTAATATTATCGGAGCAAAATCCTATACTAAAGCTTATACTTACGATGACCGAAGAGAAAAGTAAATATTTCCAGTGGTAGACGGGGTTATAATTAGAGGTTTTACGGTATTACGAACGTAGCTAGGATTTATCTAAAGTGCAGAGCAAACGCATTAAAACGCATGTAGGATAGTAAAATTTCCTTTTAAAACCATTTAGAAACATTTCGGAATTTCTTATTTTGGTCATTTTTAACAGCATTATGCTTTCTGAGCTTCGTGAGTTTAACGGGTTTTCAATGTTCCAAAATTTCTTGTATTAACAATTTTTAAGCGTTCCAAAATTTCTTATTTTAATGATTTTGAAATGGTCCAAAATTTCTGATTTATTGTCATTTCCAAACGTTTCAAAATTTCTTATTTTAAAATTTTGAGGCACTTCAAAATTTTTAATTTTAACAATTTTTTAACGCCTCAAAATTTCTTATTTTTAAATTTTAAAACGCTTAAAAACTTCTTCTTTTAACGATTTTTAAACGTTCCAAAATTTTAACAATTTTTAAACATCCTTTTGAAACATAAAACATGAAATAACATTTTAACTTTTTTGAAGCGTTTTAAAATTTATAATCTTCATTATAATAATTTTTAATTAAAGTGCTTCAAACACTCATTAAAAATTTGAACTTGGACTACGGGGTGCGCTTTACATACAAGGACTGTTGGCGTTTTTATGTGTGCACGTTTAATTTTAAGAAGCTCTTTCTTTGAACTTAAGATGCATTCAAACTGTGTTGATGATCATACTAAATGCACACGCGTAGGTTTTTGGCGCTTAAGATGCACTAGTTTTGACGGTCTACATAATATACATACATGAGCATAGGTCACTAGTTGTGTTGTAGCATCTATACCAAGTTTTTATACTATTTAATCCCGTGTCCATGTACAAGTTTCATGGTGTATAGTCACTACATAATACATACTAACCTACCCCTTTTCTATTGTATCATTATTATTATTATTATCATTATTATATCAAATTAATATGAATTTGAAGCATGCACGTCATACACATGCATGCTGAAAGTATCGAGTTGAATTTGATCGAATGATAAAGCAAGGGAAAGTCAATACTTCTTTAGAAATCAATGCCTGGACCTGGCAGCAATGGAAGTCGCTTAAGAAAGAGAAATTGGAATTCCAAGTAAAGTTTGAAAACTTGGTACATGTGTACACAGCCGTACATAGTTACCATATTGGCTGGAATAATGGGACTGGAGAGAGCTTATTTAACTTGTGCACTCGGCAGACCGACGCTTAATCATGCCCGGCAGCCCCGGCGTTTATTCATGACTCGGCAAGCCAATGCGGTATATCCGTATAATTAAATAAAAAGACCACCATTGTTACTTGTGCACATAATCTTATCCAAATAAATATGTGGATACACAATAGAGAAACCTACTCTGGTTTAGATCACATTTACCAATTATTTCCGATCACAATTGCTAATGACGAGAGAGAGAGAGAGAGAGAGAGAGCGTGTGTACCTTATTTATATTAACAAACGAATATGCAAGAGGCTGTAGTAGCCTCTCATAATGAACATATACGTATTTTGTCGAATTTTTCATTAGGCTATGTATACACAGACACAGATATCTGTTATAACAAAGATACAAGGAAAGTATGTAGATAGGCTAGAGAGAAAGAAATAATTTATTTCACTGTTGCTACTATAGCAATTGCCAAACTGACACAGTAGACCATTAATACCTTTTCCAAATTTTTAAAAATGATTGTTACAAAATTTGTTAGTTTTTGCTGCTTAATTCATAACTAAACTAGTAATAATTTGTGTTGGATAAATGGCGATGAGCAAATTTGACGGTTTTTGAAGACCGGTGGCACTGGATCGCATGCATGACAGAGCCTAGAGGTTATATAATTACACATTGTAAAAAGTGATGAATCTAAAATATATCCGAAAACCTCATCGTTTTTTAGTGTAATTATAAACGCAGTTTGCGTTCATTTCAAGTGAACCACAAAGGCCTATAAAACACATCCTGGACCGCGGCAATTACAACTTTAACAACTTTGAAGCGTTTCAAATTTTTTGGTTTCACTATTTTTGAAGCGCTTCGAATTTTTAAGTTTCACTATTTTTGAAGCATTTCGAATTTTTGTATTTCAATAATTTTGAAGCATTTCAAATTTTTGTTCATCAATAATTTTGGTGCCTGTCGAATTTTCATATTTCAACAATTTGAAGCCCATGAAGATAATTTTGATTTTTCTTATTTCAGTAAGCTTGGAGCATGTCGAATTTTTATATTTCAATAATTTTTAAGCCTTTTGCATTTTGTATTTTATCAATTTTGAGGCTTTTCAAAATTTCTTTTTTAAAATAATTTTAAAACCTTTCAAAGTTTTCTATGTTTGCAATTTTTAAGCCTTTCGAATTTTTGATTTTACCAATTTTAAAGTCACTTGTACTTTTGTAAATTCACAATGTAAAAGAATTTTTTTTTAAAAAAGAACCCTTTTGAAATTTTACTATTTTTGCAGTTTTGACGCTTTTCGAATTTTTTACATTTTACACATTTAAAAGCTTTTCGTAAATTCCGCTTTTAATAACTTTGAAACCTTTCAAAATTTAGTACTTTAACTATTTCAAAGCATTTGTAAAGTGCGTCTAAAGTGAATATTTCAGTTTTAATCCGTTGGTAAAATAGAAAACAAAAGAAACAGAACTTCAGTCCCAGATACGCCCCTGATCATAACGATATATGCTTGCATATAGCATCAGAAAATGAATCATGAATAGGTATCTCAATTTGCATGCTTGTATTTGTCCAAGTGCTTTGTGGGTAACGTAAGAGCTATGAGGTGTGTGAAAGTGGACGTAAATCTGAGTTAAAGATGCTTAATAATTCATCATTGCCTGTGATGAGACTATCAAGATAGATTGAGATACTTTCTTCTTCTAATCCAAACCAAACAAAGCATGTTTTTGGCTTATATACATACATACATACTTTCATGGTGACTCTGATTATACTAATAATGGAATGCAATGTGAAAGGGAAGATACCTAAGGAAGTTAAATCCCAAGTCCTATCTGTATCATCCAAAAGCTGAAGCTGGAACTGTAGCCTGAGTTGCAACTGAAAGTGAACCTGAATCTGAAAATGAAACCATTAGCCATGACTGAGAAATAAGTTTAAAGTTTAGTTGGAGGCAAACTTGGGGAGATAAATTACTTACAAAGCTCGACGTGGATACTGTACTGTCGTGTATGGCTTAGCTCATAACTAGAATTGGACAGTAGCGTCCGCAGGATTTGCTTTCGTGTAGGGCTGGAAAAAACTTAATCTCATCCAGCGTACATTTTTAAAACATTGCGCCTTTTTCGTGTAAATTTAAAAAAAAGACGGCGTCGTTTTCATATAATTTTTTTAAATTGCATTGGCGTCTGCTCCGGGCAAATTTAAGAAAAGCTACGTTTTTTTGTAGCTTAAAAAAACTGCGTCTTTTTCGTGTAAATTTGTAAAAAATAGCGCCGTTTTTATATAAATTTAAAAAAACTTGCGCCTTTTCTGTGTAAATTTGTAAAAAATAGCGCCGTTTTTATATAAATTTAAAAAAACTTGCGCCTTTTCTGTGTAAATTTTTACAAAATGGCGCCGTTTTTATATAAATTTAAAAAAACTTGCGTCTTTTTCGTGTAAATTTTTAAAAAATGGCGCCGTTTTTATATAAATTTAAAAAAACTTGCGCCTTTTCTATGTAAATTCAAAAAGGATGCGCTGTTTTTATGCCTAAGTTTTAAAAAAACTGTATCGTTTTTATGTAATAAAATTGCGTCTTTTTCGTGGAAATCTTGAAGAAGGCAGTGCATTTTTACAAGTCCGTTATACATAGGTCTATTTACGCTACTGGAACTGGATACACAGAAAGCAGATAAATACGAGACACATTCATGGACAAAGATTCTTCCAAGTGATAATTATACAAACCATTTACCATGCTTTCTATACCTAGCTGTACTCCGACCCCTGAGACAACAAGCTAAAATTTATAGCCCAGGAGCATTTGTCTTCATCCAACTTTTAATTCCGCTCACTGGGGCTCTTGAATAAATTTAAAATAATTAGCATACAAAGACCTGTGTGTGCTATGGAAAATGCAAAAGTAATCTAGAATCGTATAATTGCATGTATATAAATGTATAGAGGATACCCACATATTGTCACGGATATGTGCTTCAGCCATGAGATATTGCATCGTGCTTCTTGCTCTTGCTACCTACGCTGTAAAAACTAAATTATTTTAAAACAAATAAAAGTGAAAATAAAACGTCAAAAATGGACACGTATTTAGTATCATTATGAACGCAGTTGCGATGCATCTTAAGTTTATCAGAAACGCATTAAAACACGTGTTAGGCTACGAAATCCGATTTTTGAAAAAGATTTTAATTTAAATTTTTTCTTTATTTTGACCTTTTTGAAAACGTCTGCTTCTCTTTTTTACGCATTATTCAAAGCGCCAATTTTTAATTTCTAACGTTTTTTCGTAGGTCTATTTTTTATTTTTGACGATTTTTGAAAGCTATCAATTTTTAATTGTTGTTCTTTTTCAAAAACGTCTATTTTTATTTTTCACGTTTTTTAAAAGCCACCAATCTTTTTATTTTGCATTTCTGAATTTCTATTTGTTAGTTTATTTTTTACGATTTTTCAAAGCGCTTGTTTTTTATTTCTGCGTTGCTTCAAAAATACTTATTTTTTATTTTTGAAGTTTTTTGAAAACGGTCAATTTTTAAGATTTTTGCTCTTTCAAAACGTGCATTATTTTTATTTTTCACGTTTTTTGAAAGCGATCAATATTTTTATTTTGTATTTTTGGATGTCTCTATTTTTATTTTTACTGTTTACGAAACGCTGTTTACGAAATGTTTCATGTTTGCGTTTTTTGAAACTTCTAATTTTTATTTTTTACGTATTTTGAAAGGGCTCATTTTTTGTTTGTCGCTTTTTACAATTATCTATTTTTCTTTTATTATGGGTTTTCCAAACTTCTGTATTTTATTTTTACGTATAAAACTACTCAAAAGGCATCTTAGACTGCGAGATGCCCTTTAGATGCATTTCAGATGCAGTTTGAGATCCCAGCAGGGTTTATAATTATGCTAAACACTCCTCAGTTTTTAGCGTTTTTAGATCGATGCAGAAGTTTTTACGGTGTACTTACTACTTGACTTTTGCATTTGACTTCGTATGATGAAACATTTCCCGATGACGGATTTGGACTCATTCTAAATTACACTTCGGGCCTTGACACTTGCCATGTTGTGCAATATACCGTGTTCGGTTTCACTGAACTTTACCCGTTTTCCATTGCACTCTACCTCTCACCTTTCACTCCACTCTCTCAATATGAACCTACGACTTTGTAATTAGTGTCTGTAATTGAATGATTTACGAGAACTTAGGAATGTTAACATAGCACATATTCGCATAAAAATGTATGGTGTTAAGACATCATTTTCATATACACTCTTATATGTAGGTGCTTGCAGTAGCGTAACTAGGCGTAGGCCACGTCAGCCCAACCTACAAAGCATTTTAAAAATGCATTGCGTTCTTTGAAGAAAAAGACGCAGTCTTTTTAAATTTACTAAAAATGGACGCATTTTTTCAAATTTACTAAAAGGACGCATTTTTTCAAATTTACTAAAAAAGGACGCAATTTTTCAAATTTACGCAAAAACGACGCAGTTTTTTTCAATTTACACAAAAAGACGCAGTTTTTTTTAAAAAATTACGCAAAAAAGACGCACTTTTTTAAAAAATTACACAAAAGAGACGCAGTTTTTTAAAGAATTACATAAAAAACAGAAGCAATTTTTTAAAAATGTACACAAAAGCGAAGCAGCTTTTTCAATTTGGACGAAAAATGTGCAATTTTTTGTAATTATTGGCACTATTTAAGATGGAATTTTTTAAAATTTTACACCAGATGAGATCAGGTTTTTTCCAGGCCTACACGAAAAAAAATCCTGCGGGCGCTACTGGATCTTTGCATGCTCCTATAGATGCAAGTTTTTCATTAGCCCATTGACTCGTGCAATAATTATGAAGCATACCAGCCAGTATCATGTATCCCTTTCCAGTTTCCAGTGCTACAAGATCAAGACCCAGAGCCAGAGCCAGAGCCAGTCCCAAGGATCATAATAATGTACGGTAGGTATAATATTCTGACTCGAAGAGTCATTCTCCTCACTCGTGCATATGCTCTCATCTCATCTCAGCTCATCTCGTCTCATCTCATCTCGTCTCGCCTCATCTTCTAAAGAGAATATAAAATATTGTCTAGAAGTAAAATGAGGTCAGAAATTAGTAAGAGTAAATGAAGCTGGCAGTGCCGTGTGT
>JAAXYX010001106.1:0-26339 GCA_036851915.1 Ptenothrix huangshanensis
TATGTATGTACGTAGTTCTCACGGTTTTCCCACTGACTCACACTCTGACTGAAATCCTAAGCCTATAATAATATGAATGTAGGATGGAACATGGAGCGATTCGGGGAAATTAAAAATCTGGAGAATATAATTAATTATGCTTATGCAAGCCTCAAACGCTGCTGACAGCTGGCACGACAACACTGTCGCGCGTAAAAATGAAACTTGCTCTCTCGGTTTACAATGGTAGTCCACAGTCCTTCGTTGTATTAAAGTCGCCCCAAGGTAAGGGGAAGGTAAAGAGAAAAGAAGAGCTGGATGTGTGTGTGCCGTTGCATCACTTCACCCCAATCGCTGATATGATGCTAAAGCTTCATTGCATTACCTACATTGCATTAGACGGGATGGGAGTTCGGATTGGATTGCTAGGGTTTGATACTACGGTCATGCAATTGTGTGGGGACTCTCACAGGTATACACTGCACAGTATAGCACAGGTAGTAGACGAAGCAATTTTGTATTGTATGTATTGTATAATAGGAAATTAAAACCGGAACAAAAGCAGCTTGATATTAAAAGAGGCGAACCATTAATCCAGTTCAGATGCAACGAGGATTGAGTAATAGAGAGCATGGAAGGAATGAACGGAACAACAAAAAAGTGTCAGCAATGGTGTTTATACTTGGCTTGCCTTGGCAATACGGCCCGGCTGCAGCCACGACTTCCACCAAAACCAAAGATTCCTAGCATGGAGCCTATGTAAAAGTACCTCGGTTGGTTGACGAGGATAGGTATACAGTATTTGTGTACTGAAGGTGCACATGTTACAATCACATGGAGTGAACGTTTTTGTCTATCAGATTTACCTCGTGCTAGTCACCACAGCTACAGTTTACAGTTGACACCACAGTAACCAGTTAGATTTTATTCCCATTCCAGCTCCAGCTCCAAGTCCAGCTCCGGCTCCAGATCTAGCCAGCAACGCAGAGAGATACACTGCACCATGATTGGGATCATGATATCATTACATTACTAAATGCTCCTGGCTCTTTATTCTCCTATAGCTCATTACATATTACTATTACCTGCACTACTACACCCCATTACCATAATATATGTTGAGCAACGCCTGCGTTACTCTCAGCTCTGCTTACCTCACCTCACCACACCACACCATACCAAACCACCATACAAGTCGGCGATGGAGATAAGAGGAAAGCAAATAAAAAACAAAAATCAAGGCCCGTACGTTTCACTTTAAAGAATTTCACATCTCACTCTATCTCCTATCGTGTATCGTCCACTGAACATAACTGAGTATTTTGTAAGATTTTTTTTCTTTTCTTTCTTTTCAAGTAAATTATAATGTGGCTGGATAATCTGGTAGAACTGAATCTAGATCTGATTTCTTTTTCCTGTAGTTTTAATAGCAATGTCCATAAGAAGGTAGGCGATGTATATAGGTAGTTGTTGTAATTATATCAAAATACGAAGAAATGGGCACTGGTCTTGTTCTGGTCACTTGCTGATATACTGTGTGTAACACCATGCATATTATTCTCGTAGGTTTGACACCATTTCAGTTAAGCATGTCTTTCGTCAATGTTCCAGCAAGCCCACGTTTTATCTTGATACTGTGTGAACACTGCACACGTTAGATTTAATTATATTGCTTACAGTTTTGTTATTATGCAAAATGATTCAAGATACACTTTTTATTTTTAATTCACCTCTGGAAAAACTCCCAGTGTAGCATGCATACCGTATTAATTCTCAGCACTACTAATACATTTGTAGTTACTAGCATCATATCGTAGGTATTTTGCGCATTTTTATGATAATAGCGCGAGTGAGGATAGTATAATCTGGAAATTGTAAATTGTGGGAATTTTAAAAAACTTAAAATGAGATAATCAAGTAATTATAGGTATTTATTTACGGAACTTCGACTAAGCTGCAATTTAAGTAGGAGGGCACATCTGTGCAACAACACTAGCCAAAGCCAAGCCTGAGCAAAAGTCCGATTCCGATTCCGATTCCTATTCCGATGAAAGAAGTAGGTAGGTAAGGTTTAGAACGGTATATAACTACATGTAGAGTAGACCGAGGTAATTATCTTGATAGCATCTGGGACTATGTACCTCGATCTGGTTCTCGATACGGTGCGATGCGATGCTAGGTGTCTGTCATACCCTACCATGTTCGTACCTACTTTTGTTCTCTGGCTCGGGTTGAGTGTTGTGCTAACTCTGGCTAGAAACTACAATGGGGATATAATATATTCAGTGACTGTTCAACTATGTAACATTTCCACCTAAAATTGCATATGTTAATGTAAAATGTCTCCTGCCTGGATGGTTTGGCTTCATTAATCAGGTTTGGTGATTCATAGCTAGCTGTCTCATCACAGATCAGTCCGCTGTGAGTGAAACAACGAGCATTTACTAACTCCGTATCCCGTCTCATATGCACTTCTCTCTTCCACTCGTCCTACATTAAACAAGAATACGTTTGAACACTAGTCTACAGTACTAGTTTCCCTCTATGGACATGGACAAGGTTGTGGCTACGGTTGTTTAACAGAATCATTAGCTCCTTCGATCTATGTACCATGCAGTATAATACTAGATTTTAAAATTCGGGGATTTTTTTTGACTCAACCGACCTTCTGGACCCACAAAATTCAGGCTTTTATACCCAAGCTGTACAACTAATAGTGAGACTGAATTGCAGTTGTTATTCTAGCCTCCAATTATTTAAAGCCTGCCTAATTTTATTGAAATTGATGGCAAGGGCACCGAAATAATTGCTACCTGGTTATACCTGCACTCTGGACGGATTTCAGTGTGCGTGTGTAGTATGTACTTTTATGCAGTGGTCATAATGATAATTACGACCGGGTCGCGTTTAATGAAATTAAAAGAGATTTTAAATCCAGTGCCCTTTCCCAAATTTCCTTTGATCTCCTTCTGATATTACATACATATTACATTGATCAATAGAAAATACGGTTTTTCTTTCTCTATCGATTCCTTGAATCGACTCGTTAATTTCTAAAGTGCAACACTATGCTAGATGTAACTAGATTTTTTGTGCACAATAATTATCTATGTGCACCGCTCGAATTCAAATCGACATTTTTAATTATATTTTTACTCTGTTGGAAATCTAATACCCGGCAATTAAATTACATAATTTTCTTGACCCACTTGTTACCTTGATAATTTACTATGGATAAAAGTTTTTCTTGCTTTTCTCCGTAGGTAATTTAGCTGTAGTTTTTTGTTTTACACTCGTTTCTTACTACCCACATTTTCGATCGGTTAATCTGAGGAAGAAGGTTTGTGTACTTAATTATAGGAATTATCTAACTACAGCTATTACTGCACTACATTTTGTGGTAATGGAATGGAGATTTCTATAAATATTTGTGCTACAATTATTTGTTTACAAAATATGAATTTAAATGCAATATTTTTTGCTAATTTGGTTGGGATTGAAGGATTGAATTGAACGTTGGTTCAAGTTAGTTTTAGATGAGTAGGTGATTAGGGAATGCAAACGAGCATGTAGGTAGCTTCATTGCTACATATATGTATGTGCTTGTTTGGGGGGATGATGTGGGCGGCCAGTAAAAAGCTGGGAATCTTTATCTGTCAGACAAACCGTAGATTATTTGTTTCCTTCAAGAAATGGTATGCGAGGAAAATCGAGCCTCGTCGAGGAATGATTGTGTTTATGGCAAGACCAGCTAAATATATTTATGGTTTTAATACTTCTCCTACAAGAGGCAACGTAGTCTCTAATGTAATGTGATGTAATGCAATGCAATGCAATGTGATGCGATGCGATACGATATGCTATATCATATACCATGCCATGAATCCAAGCCAGGCAATTAAAGCAATGGTTATAGTGTAGTGATATAAAATATATGTAGAATGATATCTAGGTACTTGAGTATTTATCAGTTCGTAGCTCTTTTGCCCCAGTGTTAAATAAATTATGTTGTTGTTCTCACAGCATGGAGGTATTTATGCATCCATATCTTTTAGTGTGAAGAGCTGCTGATAGAATGATCGGGGTAAGAGTTTACAATTTACAATCTACACTTCTATTGAAGGCAGTAGCAACAGAACTGCAATTCTCTCTACTTCTCCCTCTTCCTTCCCTACATTTTATATTGGCATTGTAAATTGAGAATAAAATGATGCAGGTAGGGATATTTTATTATAAGTACCACATTTCTTATGCCTTGCTGAAGCAACGCTGTTCTCTTACTAGTCCTTGTTCCGGTACTAGCACTGATCGTGAGCACCGCTGATGATGGTCTGTAAATCGTCGGAGTAATGGAATGTATGAGATATTTAAATGTGTGAATGTGTCAGAATCCGTGCTTATTATTGCACTTGTTTCAATTCAACGTTATACCCGCTTCTCTATAGGGCTAGTGTAATACACTCAATTTAATTAGGTACCTATTGGACCTACGACTGTGTAATACTACTAATAGTACTAACACTAGCATTTGCATATGCAATTTAATTTCCCTATACGTTGTAGAAGTACTAGAACGTCGTCATTCTACGGAGTAATTGACAAGGGATATTCACGAGTATTATGGACCAAGGATGAGATAGAAGTAGGTTGGTTGTTGGTTTATGTGTAGGCACACTTAACCCGACTCGTAGAGAGATTGGATAAGGTATTCGGACTAAATTAAGCCAAAATGAGGAGCGACAAGTTGAGGACAAGGATCAGGAAGCAGGAGGACTTCCATTTTCATCGTAGTTGTCTCATTTAGGTAGTGTGCAATAATTTATAATTAATTAAGGTCGGTTAGTTGGTGTTCGAGGGAGACCTTAAAGCGAGAAAGTAGCACAGACGCACTGCATCAGTGGTTCAAGTACCAGTACCAGTTCCAGTCTGCATTTAGATATGTATATGCAATTACATATTTACACATTTACCTACAGATAAATTTAGAAGTGGGCACAGCATTCTCACAGCTTCTGCTGATATATGTATGGAAATAAAGAAATGCATATGTATATGAAATACAAGGGAAAGGGCAGAGACAGAAAGAGTGAAAAACAAGAGCTCATCCTCATCACCAAAAAGGAAGTGGAATGGCACCTTTACTCCGAATTAAATGATAATACAGTTACCTATTTACATAAGGGTCTCGCCTTGGTATGGGTCTGTCCAAAGGTTTGCGTTGTACATACATTGCTGTAGCTGTATCCGCATTCGCATCGGTGAGAGCTGTAATATTGTTAAGAAGCTACAGTCAGCTGTAAAACCGACAGCAGTTTTGGTACTTGGATTCGGGTTTGAGTTTGGACTTGGACTTGTCTTGTTGATTAGTGGAAGAAGATAGAATAAAGTTGCATTTGAGAGCTCGATTGTTTGTGTTGATAATGTCTCTATAGATCATACTCAATCCTCGTCAAAAACTGCAACAAGAACAACGTTCAAGTAGTATGCCGCTTTATAAGTGATTTTAATGATTGAAGCAAAATTTTGCTTCAGATGCTCACATTTACAGATACATCTGCCGCCTCCTAGGTCTCACGGAGCAATAGTTGAAAGTAATGTAATTAGGCATTTAGTGGATTAAAAGTGAAATGAAAAGAGAAAAGGTCTGTTAAAAATCCTATACATAATTACTCCGCATAACTCTCAGCCACTATTTTTCCTATCGAAGTTGTTTGCGCTGATTGAGTTGAATCGCGAGGATTGCATAAGTAGTTACAGTTTACAACACCAGCAAGGCATAACGTGTAGGAAATGTCCGTGAACGTTGGTGTCGGTGGGTACGATAATAATTACCTATAGGTGTACGTAGTATATATGGTACCTAATTGGTGCTGGACGGTGGAGTCGTGGAAAGGTTGAGTCGTCGAAGTCGTCTAGTTGTCGACTCGACTCGACTCAAACTCCTGTCTGGACACTATGCGCTTAATTAAACCCGGACTTTATTCGTCTCTTCCGATTGGATTGTACACAAGCTATGTACAGCCCAATGTGTCTATCAGCACAATTACAATTAATTACGTACAGTAGAGCAAAATTCCTTTTTGTCATCCTGTGCTTGAAATATCCCAATGATTCTCCTTTGCCTCAGTGTGTATGTGACACACACTGGGTAGAGTCTCAAGACTGCACATTAGCCTATAGCTATACGTAGTGATTCTAACTTACGATTAGTATGCTATTTAGTTGCTATTCCTGGAAACAGGAATCGAGGGTGATAATTGTCGATAGCGTGCTACATATTTACGTAGATTAAATATCATATATATAGGTACCTACACCTACCTAGTCTCGTGATTTCGAATTGAGGGAAGGATGCCCATAATTATGCATGGAAGTGGATCTTAGGTACCTTCATATATCCTTTTCACCCTTTGACTTGTTGTTCGTAACTTGTTTGCTTTGGAATGGGTGGGTTGGTGGATGGATATATGTATGCATTGGCACTCGAAATTAGTGGACATATTTAGGAAGTTTTAAGTGAAAAGTTGATGGCTATAATTCAAATACGGAAAGAGGTTTATAGATTGAAACATTGGATTTGTTTTCGGAGCTTCACAGAATTAGAACCGGAATCATTTGCTGATGCTCATCCCTTGTCGTCATACTAGTTTTTGTTGGCGTGCATTAATTATCCAAATTACACTTAAAATAAATCACTAATTTTATGTTGTGTCTTCACCCAGTCTCCTTCAACACCCGGTACTATGTAGTGAGCATTTAGGCTGAGATGTTCCATGCGCAGTTGTATGCAGAGAGGAGCATAACATAAGCTTATTAAAATTACAGCTAAGTGCTTATTTTGATTTTATTGTTTTTGCTTAACTATCAACACATGTATCATGGCATGCAAATGGCAACGATATCTGCACGTACTATGTACATACATATGTATTCCTAAAGAAAGTGTGCAGGTTTGAAACACTGAAATGACAAATTCAAATTCTTTCCCTGATTCACTGTATTCATATCATACTGTGTATATGTTGTACTTGAGTCTGTATTAAGTGAGTAGTTCTGTGAGTGTTAGTGTGAATGGTGGAAATTCTCCAATTCTAATAATTGCTGGAATATGTAAGTGAAGTGCGTTTGGTAGTTTTTAGGTAGGAACCTTATCCATAGCCATAGCCGTCACTATGCCATGCCATGATGATGATTATGATTATGGAATCTAGGCCTTTCCCATGCAGTTGAGAGGAGACTTCTCCTCACCAATTTTGAGCAAAGTTGATAGTTTTGAAAGCTATATGACTATTAAGCGTGTTCAAATTCAAAATATATTATGTCTGACTTTGGTAGGTATGTACACTTACACGATATTAGTCCTCTCCGATCCCCCGTTTATTCCTATTTTATGACTTGAGTCGAACACTACGGCGTGTTCTCGCTCTCTCCTTTAAAACCTTCAATAAATTTACTACAGGCTATATTTATGCCTTTCCTTTGTAGGTACATACATATTCGGTATTACCTACTGCATTTTGCATCCATCATGGTCCCACCGAACATACATATGTAGTTTTTATTATAGTCGTGCATATAAAGTAATAGATATATGAGTAGTGAATTTCGTGAAAACTCTAAAAAAAATGTCGACTAAATTTCAATTTTAAATTCACAGTTGCTCAAAATTTATTCGTTGACAATCATTATTTGTTGTGTGTGTGTGAGATATATTGGTGGGGAAATGTAAACTTGGGTATTGATGTTTATGCAGAAGTATTATGAGTATCTCGGAATATTGTATTATCTATATAGGTAATTGTTGTTGTAGACGCACTTATGCCCCGAGAAAAAATTCAGCAGATAGTATATGTGTAGATGCTGATACAGGCAATTAAAGTTTGATTAAATTATGGATTCCACAATCAGCCAAGGCTTTCATCGATAGCAAATTTATGCGGGGAATGTTCCGAGCTGAGTTGGTCTGTTTCTATGAGTTTCCCAGGTTTTCTATAGGTTTCATCGTAGGCACGAGTATAGTGCATAGCGTATATTTTTTTATGTAACCTTTATGTATTTGGGCTTATGAGCTGCAGTGCTGACTCATGGAATGAAGAAATTATCAGCTAAGGATTGTTAATTTATTTTAAGAAATTCTACGTATCGCTCAGTCAGTGAGGCGAATATCTGTTCTATGTATATGTACGGGTATTCTAGAAGATGCTGTTGGCTTCCATGCGTACGTCTGTTTTAATCATCGCATCGTGTTGAGTAATGTATTTTATGGGTTGAAATAAAATGAATTTGTTGAGCTAAACGCAAAGAATTACTCTTCTCAATTTATGTGGTTCGACTGACATTAGAGTCATTGAGTGTATATTTTTATTGCATGTTTTGAGAATAAGGTTACACCAAAGATGCAATTACGTTACAATTAAACCTTCAGCTTAATTTAATTCAATTCAAATGTTCATAATTTTATTGAGAAATTAAGTAAATTCAATGACAATTTTATGAGCATTTGTTTAGATTGTGTTTGCGTACCATTTGTTGGTTTTCTGCATCCAGTTTCCCCTTGCATAGGTATTATTAGTAGGATGGTACGACACATACGCTATAGTCTTAAATTCCCCCTTTCCCTTTTCATACACTGTCATGCATGGATGTAGGTAGGTACCTTCCAACGAACCTATAGTTTAACCATTGCCTACCAAGACTGTGTAGGATTTTTGATTTGACAGTTGAAACTGCCAAAATAAAATTTGTTTACGGCACAACATACATTACAAGTGTGGCGCGACAGCAATTAGATATTACCATTAACAGCTCACGATATTTGGGGCAGATTTTGTTGAAACAATCGTCCTGGTAGAAATACTTGCAGGCCAGGCCAGGCCAGGCAGGAAGCACACGATCCTGGGCTACACAGTCAATTCTAGTTCCCCGAGACATTATTATAATCATTTCCAATGCTCAACGCTTGTTATACTTGTTCAGTTGATTTTCTCATGACTTGTCTACACGGTTTGGTTGTATATACCCCTGTGTATATAGTGCAGATATGTGGATATGTGCCATGCCAATGAATGTGTGGATTGGATATTATGGTTTTAAAGTGCGAGTCAAACGACATTTATTTGATTTCTCTTTTAATACAAATTGCACTTGAAAGGTTGACAGCTTTATGCTTTTTTCCAATGGACTGCCTTGGCAAATAAAAAAATAATTTGACTGGGTGTTATAAACATAAACGTCTCTGTTCGGCCTAGACGGTCGGTATCGGTAGTCAGAGTCAGAATTCAGAATACAGGCAACTATGTAGACTCCATGGTTCCCTGTGAAGCTACTTAGTTCATGAGTGATACTTTCATGCAACTTTTGCCATTTCATTACATTATATTATAGCTTAGCATATACCTATGTAAGATCGCATGTGGAACAGAAAAATATAGAACCAGAACCAGAATGAGTGGCAGAAGCCTTAAGCAGAAGAAGAAGCAGAGCAGAGCCAGTACCAGAAAACTGGAAGGCAGAAAGTCCTGCCTACACTTACCTAGTAAAAAGTTTATTCCTTTCCTTTCCCTTCCCATGCCTTTGTACCATACCATGCTTTGCTTTAGAATTGTGTGGTGAATAGTGACTAATGGGATATACCCGCATAGCATTAAATGGAAGAGCAAGAGTCTCCCTGGTCGTGAATCGTGAGGGAGAGCTGAGTAGTGCAGTAGTGTGAATGAGAATGGGAATGTGGAGTCTCGTCGATTTTCGAGGGATGGGGCAAAGTGCGAATTTTTGTAGTTTCTACGTCGCTCTTTCTGTCTGTAGGTTATCGTGGAATATCATCATGATATCGTATCGTACCCTATCACACAATATCTCAGTGCAGTCACTCAATGATTGTCTTGTCATGGCATCCCCGTGGTAGTTACTTATGTCATGCGGATGACTATGTACTATGTATATGTAGGTAGATAGCTAGTGGTACTCTCACTCTCTAATATGCAGTCATAGCTATAGGTATGTATGTCTACACATTGTTGACTACATAACTTCAATTTCCATAGGATTGTGAGAATGGGATAAAAACATTACTGGTTTCGCAACTGTCAATCTAATGCGTGGAAGATGGAGCATAGTACAGGAGCATTTATATTTAATAGCTGTCTGGGAAGCGTGCCGACCAAATCTCTTGACTCTCCATAATACATAACAAGTTTGTCCTGCCAGTCGTGTAATTAAAGAACTTGTGTCACATTTAATTCCTCAGTCGCAAGCTACGTTGGCACTCTCATGTGTCATAAAATTAGATACGTATTCCATTCCATTTTCCATTCCTATTACGAGTCCTATGTATCCCCATTCTCTTTCCGTATCTCGTGCATCTGCTTGTAGTGTAGGGTTTTGTGTATTCATAAGTGTGTAGGTATGTACGTAGCTAGTAACTCATTTCCTAACTTTGCCTAGTTAGTGTCTACATAATATGCAGTTAGCTCTGGAGGCATGAATTAGCTGGATTTGGATGTATGGTTGTAAAGTGTAACAAGAGTTCCATTAAGTACGCATCGGCATCGCCAACGTCCTCGTCATCGAGGGGAATAGTTGGTTGGAATTGGAATCAGAAAATACAGATATATTATGCAGACACGCTTACTCATTACGCAGAATTATTCTCTTCCTCACTGCTAATTGCCCATCATGAGAAAATGTAGTTAAATACCTTGTTAAGTAGTTAAGCTGGAGTATTTCCAATTTACTATACTTTTCCCTGATTGCACATCCTTCGGCTCTGGCTTGCCAACCGACGTTATAGTCATTGTGCTAAGCATTATTATTGTATTGTGGTGCATAGATTCATATGCTCCGTCTACCTACATAGTATTTAATTAGAATTTGTCTCAATTTTAGTATCAAGTGACTGCCTACCTACCTAGGCTCATTGTGTACCTAAGTATCTATGCTCACTGTTCGCGATACATTGCTCAGGTATATCACCAAATGACAAATTGTATCAGTAATTGTTAAGTACATGTCAGTAATAAGGTATTATGTTTAGTAGCACATGTCCAGCTTGCTAAATCCCATTAATTATTGCTTGTGAAGGCTCACTAAATAGATACGTAGAACGTTGGTAGGTAGGTGAGCTGTGCGTTGTGTTGCAATTGCCATTGCCGCTGCCGCTGCCATTGCTGTTTCTATTCCTGTTCCAAGTTGTGACGGTGACAATGACAGTATCTGTAATTACGCGATGTGCAGATAGTGCATGATAAGTAGCTATATAGTAGCCAGGCATGTAGATAAGGACGGTGTAAATTGTCATTTCAGCTGCATCAAGGCTTACTACCTACACACAAATAGGTAATTATATATGCTAGCTGCTAGCTTTCATTGTAGCATACACTCACCTACCGACAGATACTTGTTTGTTGGGCTTCTATCTGATTGCATTAGTACCTACATAGTCATAGAATATTATACTACTTAAAGAGACACGCTGTTTCTCTGTCATACTAGGTAGTATATAATGTAATGCGGTGTAGTGCATAGTCTTATACTTAATGCTGGACTAAAAACTCGCAGAGAATAATTACCGGGACTTGGATATGCTTGTCATGTGTGAATTAAATTCAACCGTCTACTTCTCTCTCTCGCTCTCTCACTCACAACGCTAGCTCGACGTGGTGTATAAATAATAAGTTTCTGATTACATAATGCCACATTAGGAATTTATGCGAAGACAATTATCATCATGATTTTCTACATAAAGCTTTCAAATTTTATTTTTTTACAAGATGTCGACTTGAAGCAGATGTATTATGTGTAATTATGTACCTATGTATGCATCATGTTCCATGAATCTACTCGGTATATCTTTGTTTACTTATGCTGATTCAGGTTTCCATACTCATTCCTTCCATGGCATCATGGGATGGAAAGGGATGGTATGGTGTGGTGTGGTGTGGCATGGCTATAGCTCCGGTCTGTTAATAATGATAGTTGGGATCAAATGTGCTGTGCTAATTGAAGGCACGCAAACGTTTGTTAAGCAGTTATTGCACTGCCTTCGATGAATGAAAACTAATTGCTCTTTGTCTTCTTTTTCTTGTTTTGACTGACTCTTTGGTGACTGGCGTCATCATGGTATTGAAGCTGATTTTAGTTCTCAATTTATTTCAATGGACTAATAAATAATTATTTATACATATATATAATTACATATAATTATTTGACAGTTAATCTAATTTTATTTGTACGAGTATTATGCAAAGAAAAGTTGGACTTTCGTTGGGATTATGTGACCAATCAAGTTATGGTGACAGCGTATCGTATCGTATCATCAAGTTGATTATTGGCAAGTAGGGTATTAGGCATTTTTACTTTTCCAAATCAAATCAGTGTAATTTGGAAAATAAGTTGGGCTGCTGACGCTGGCGACTTGCAGTTGGAATCTTCGGTACTTACAATTATTCGAGTACGTCCGGTGATATTGCATCGGTAATTATGAAATAGTTTTGCAGTACAATCACAATTGGAACAGCTATATTTACCACGGCAATCAGAGGCACATGATTTAATTCGATTGGACTCTTATTTTCTGGGGAACTCATAAATTGCCTGTAAACACCTGGAATGTAATCTTGTGATAATTGAGCAGGTAATTATGATTATCTTCCTCATTACATATTCAATTACGTGGGCAATTATTCCATTTTATTTTATCTTATCAAAATTCTTTCATACGCATATACTTAGGAGCTCTGGATCATCAATCAATCATTGTGCATTTCCTGGGAACTGTACAAATTATTGTAGATGTTACGTGTTTACTTGGCATCCTATTTATTATCATGATAACGATTATAAAGTGTATCCCGATTAATGTTTTGACAGCGTCAGCATCCTGTGTACTGTATCGGTAAGCATTTAAGTCGGTAGGTAACGAATAGAAATCTCCAAATTTCACAGTGCTGTTTAGATGGAAACCTCCAGGTGGTGATTCTGATGCAATATAGAGGTCTTATCCTTCTAAACGACAAAGAGCAATTTGGAGGTGTTCGATAAATAAATAATAAAATTCTACTTAGGATTTTCCAGATTTCAAAAAAATATCGATAATTACTTTGGCAAGTAGATATACCTAATTATCTTAGTTGATTTTAATTCGATTTGCTACTTACCTATAAATTAGCTGCTTGTCATGATTTGTAGATTAATTCCAGATTAAGTTAATTCATGGGAATTCAAGCAGTTCTTATTAAAAATGTATGACTAATGCAATCTTTGTTGCGCATCAATTACCTACTCATTTTAGCATATTATGGTCCTGGTGATTTCATACTACGTTGTATGGGTTCGTAAGGTAGGTACTATGATATGTCTACAAGATGTCTAAAGGTCGATTTATTCCTAAGATAAAGGATAATAGTAAAGGAGTAGCTTGATCTTGATCTCAAATACAGATATTACAAAAAGCGCTGCAACATTACCTTTCAGTTTCATTCTGATTTTTATGAGGATGATTCACTCGGACGTAATGATGTAATTTAATTCTTGTATGGCTTGTCGGCTCATACTTAGGGAAACCATTGCATTGCGGACGAGCAAGGTACCAATGTAATGCAAGCACCACTACCACATGGTCTAGTATGGCAATGGCACGGCAAGGCATTCACAGTTGAAAATCGCTCTTAATGGTATTGTATAATGGGGCATGTGTCAGTCTCACAAAGCAAAATGCAGATAAATCCCAGTTTTTTTCTTTATTACACTGCGTGTTGACAAGTTCCTGTTAAAACTAACGTTCAACTGCGTCATTACATACATTGCTTTTGTGGTTGCGATTATTATGCTGTGTTCCGAGTTTATTATCATAATGTGAACTTGAG
Organism: Ptenothrix huangshanensis; assembly: GCA_036851915.1. Taxonomy (NCBI): domain Eukaryota; kingdom Metazoa; phylum Arthropoda; class Collembola; order Symphypleona; family Dicyrtomidae; genus Ptenothrix; species Ptenothrix huangshanensis. Next base: position 13,842 of record JAAXYX010001106.1, read on the forward strand.
CTTGAGCTGGATTCCATTTGCCTCACTATGCCTTCTGCATACCTGTGTCGATTGTCTTTCCTCCATTTACCACTAATTTATACACCGTGTAATAAATCCTTTATTCGTCATTCGAGACAGTGCAATCAGTCACTGTTTTCTCTCACCTACTTGTACATAATACACTTGTAGAAGCAGAAATTGCTTCATAATTACGAATAGAGGAAAAGCTGTAAAGGCAAATGGAGGTTAAAAACGAAATCGAAATAAAATTCCAAATCATTGTTTGGTCATAAATTGAAAGATCAGTTCAGTGATCAGCATTCTGTGTTGTAATGACCTCTTGCAGTTGTAATTAGATTACTGTAAAAGAATAAGACTCAAGTGAAATTATTCGGAAACTAAAACTATCCCAGTAGTGAATTGGATTGATGATTTGCATATATGCTCACAATTACAATGAGTAATCACATAAGGCAAGTAATTACCTGTTCAATTCTCATCATCTTCTACCTTCCTGAATTATAATTACAAAGGTAGGTAACGTGAATATAATTTTTGCAATTTTGATTTTTCTCGGGCCACCCTTATACCACGGTATAATTATCTTGATATGCTGTGAATTCATATTATATATTATAAATATCATGAGTCAGCATTCCAAATGCGTCAGTGGTGGACAGAATTTTATGGAAGGAAGAAAGTATAGACATGGGATATCAGTCAGCATATTATATAGAAAAAAGGCAGTAATTATTCCCAGTACCGGTATTCGCTGGCTCTCCACTCAGCACTACGTACATTCCGACTCGGTTTCGATCCAACTTTTTGACTTTCTTTGACTAATCGATTCCATTCCTATACGATTCTGATGCTATCCCTAATACAATTTTATGAGCTGATGTAACAATCAGCATGCATTATAAATGATTTTACTATAGCTCTCCCGAACATTGTGCAACTGACGAAATAAAGTTTTTTATGCACATAGAAAGTGTCCCCTTGGTCGTGGTAAAACAAAGCCCCTTCATTTGACTTGCTCTAATCAATCAGTAGGCGATCATATTAATCACAAATGTAAATAGCATAAGTAGAAATGTGTAGACTTTTCTCATTTTTTAAGCGGATGGCAATGGGAGGGCATGGAATGGCAAGGCATCGGGTACATATAACATGTATGACTATTAGAGTGGCGGTGGAGTATATTATGGTCTTCATTAAATAATGTCGCCAACACCGAGGCCGTGGCCGAGTCTCCTTAATCATATTCCTATATGCATGTCGTATGCATTTTACTTTTACTCAGTATCATAAAAAGCACAAGTTGGGAAGTAAAATTAAAGTATAATATGGCATTATGTATTATGATTATGTCATGCAGTGGAAAGGACTACTGTAGATAAGTTACACACGCATTTAATGCTTTCCACATACAACTACTTCTTGGTATTTACATTAGTGCCTATTCACGTAGTCAGATCTACACGTTATATCCCTACGCATGCTTATCAAATTCACAAATTCAGACTTAATCATCTGCCTTCTTTATATTATAGAAAATGGAATAACTTTTATACAGACTATATATCAAGTGGATTGTACAATGTGGCGAAATAAAAAAATTAAGCTTTTGTCCCTACATGTGATCATAATGTTGTACAAAGGTACATACAGGCATGGATATATGTAGGCTACCTATATACTTACTACCTAAAGCTATACGTATTTATGATAGAATTAGGATCTATAGAATATTTATAGGCATTATAATTATGTATGGTTTTATTCTAATCGTAATTCGTAATCACATGGCCGCATCGTATAAAAGTCTGTCAAAAGTATGTCCTCGTCTTGCGTCTAGGATGCAAGCGATTCCAATATAAATATAATCCAAGCCACCACCACGTATGAGTAGCGTTGGTACTATATAGGTATACCTACATAATATTATACAGTCAAGCCCAGTCAAGTCAAGCCAAGTCAAGTCAAGTCAGTTCTCTATTTTTACTCGGAATTATAAAAGTCTGGATTGTGATGTGGAAAATGGTAATGAAGAAGAAGGGAAGGTGTATAATTTTACGTATATCTACAGCATGGCTTTTATCTACAGTGGAGCAAAGAGAGCTTCATCACGTAATCAGTCCTTGTTCCAAGGTATTATTATCATAATTGCACATACTTATGATGAGAGTTTCTCTCATTCCGCTCTTCAGTCTGTTCAGTGCTCAGTTGAGCTTCAGTTTGACGATATGCATTGTAACCGGGATGCCTTGTTTAGTCGGACTATATATGCATGTAGTACCGTAGTACGTAGTAAGTATCTTGCGTATGTATGTACGTTACTTGGCTAGTGAGTGAAAACATAGTTGGTAGGTACTGTTCCCTATTGAAGGGAGACTAAAGACTCCACTATTGTAATGCGTGTATCACCATTTGTATGTACAAGATGTGATATGACCATGCTGTCATAATTTGTTACTATCTGTTACTCTTACTGTTACTGACTTGACTTGACTGGGGTATTAGTGTTAGGCATTACAATAGTCTACGTTACTTCCATGTAATGTGACGTTACAATTACCCCCCACTACACTATCATGATGATTTGATTGGGTTGCTTGACTTTGACTTACGATTAGCATTAGCACAAGCATTCACATTCATAATTCTCCTGCTATTCTCCATTCTAATTCTATCCAAATTCAAATCCAGTAAATTCATCCCATTCTATTTTGACTTGCTCTTTGGCTGTTTGCACTCTACTCTGCCTTGCCAGCTACACTGGTACATCTAACTCTAGGATTGAGATGCTTAGTGGTTGCCGTTGCGTTTATAGATATAAAAATAATACTTGCACTCCAATCTAGAACTTCAATTCTTTAGAATTGTATATAGAATACAGAAGCCTTCGTCACCCTTGTTGTGTTGTGTCGTGTTGTCTTCTATTCTATTCTGTTCTTCCCATACTGCTCTCCACTGCGTAGAGGAAATGATGATAGAATATTTGAAAAGCAAAACCAAGATTTTGTACACAGTATCACATAATATGTACGGTAGTTTTAATGATACAAAGTTAATGCCAGCACAGATACAGCGACTGTGGGTGTAATAAGACATGATATTTAGGTATTTGTGTCGGAAGGAATTTGCGTAGTGTTCTGCCAATTTGCTTTCAATATCGTTGTGTAACATAGGTAGTGTATAATTATACAAGTACGTATATCTATGCCTAGGTTACCTACACTCTTTTGTCAAGGCAGTTGGTTGAATGGGTATAAAATATTAATCTCCTCTAGAATGATATCGTGTCGCGTGATAATATCTTGAATCATTTAGCTATAGGTTCTAGTCTAGCTATACTTCACCCCGTTGGATTTTGATTTCCTGTACCGACTGACTTGTTATCATAAAATATTTATTTATTACCTTAGAATTTGAATTACTTCAACTATACGTCTCATTATTGGATTTTATTAACTAAACTTTATTTTATTTTACGACACACCGTCCAACATTTCAATGACTCGACGTTTGCTGCAGCTTTAACTTTCAGTTTGTGATTTTAGGTTACAATTTATTGGCATTTATTTCAATTTGTCTGAATTTATCTGACTGCATTTGACGTATCAAATTTATACCTAGTGCAATTATACGAAGTCAAGTTGTAGATGCATATGTAAGTAGGTAGGTATGGGTAGTATGTGGTTACATAGACATTTATATAATTACGTGTAAACTGTGCATAGATGGTAGACTGGAAGGGAAAGACTGAGGCTGGTGATGATAGTGATGGTGGTGATGGTTGCACGTGGTGACGTGGTCTGGTCTGGTCCTCGTGCAATTAGGTAAAGCAAAGTCTGCTAAGTGAAGAAAACAAGAGAAGAGCAGAGAGCAGAGGAGAAGGGAGAAGAGACAGAAGAGAACAGAAGCGTCAGTCAGGCTGCATGATTCCTCATTATGTGTGTAATTGTAATTCCTAGCCATACCTTGTCCATCTCGGAGTATTTTGTAAAGATGCACAACGTCTAATATTTGATTACATAATGGTCCGCATAATGGCAGCTATACAGCTCAAGTATTCATGTAGCCACCAACCAGCAAGGTATTTATACATAATCATTTGGTTTCGTTTTGTCCAACAACCAAGACCAAGACCAAGTCTCAAGTTTGAGAATGGGACTGAAGAGAATTGACTGTATGACTGTGTCTATCGTCTCGTCGTGGTCGTGGCAGTGGCTATATTTATACAAGCTGTATAGTTACTTTCAGTGGTATTCGAAAGGGAGCTGAAGCAGTAAAGCCATGTTATATTATTATTACAACCTCAGAGAGTCGAAATGAATGAAAGATGATAATCATTCTCATTATTATAATGACATGCTTTCTCGGCTCTCTGACTCTGCTCTGGCTGGAGTTGACGTGACTTCCAATTCCAACCAAAACTCCAAGTCCAACTCCAACTCCAACCCAAACCAAACTCAACTTTCAGACTTGTGCACTTCACAAACACAAACTTATGTAGTTCTGGATTCTACAATTGTTCCGATTGAAATATATCTGTCGGTATGCCATGCATATTCACGTGGCCATAGTGATATTGAATTGGTCGTACAGGCACAATTTGCTTGTAGTGTGTCTTTTCCCTGTATATATATATGCAAGTCCTTTGAATCGTGAACATGAATACATGCGTATAATTATTCTATGTAAATAGACATATTTGATTTGCATGCATGGGTATACGTATCCCTACACATATATACAAGTTCTAATGTTCCAATGCTACAACTTTGGTAGTATCTTTATGTTCTGTGCAACCGCAGCAAGAATGACCAAGAAAATGTGAATCTCGATCTCGTTCTCGGTTCTCGATCTCGATCTCGATCCAGGAGCAAAGACATCTAAGTACATAGTCTTTGCAGTCCGTGGCGAGTAGACGGGAGACAGTGTTCACTCGATTGTACATAGTTTCGAGTTGTAGACATAATAATATTATTGATGTGCATGTCTGTTTTTGTTTTGCTACTCGAACTCATTGACATTCCCACCCCGCATACTCATACTCTTTCAGCTTCTATATTCTATACAGCAGGCTCAACCGACGAACAAAGTATCTTCGGATTTATAATAGTAATAGTGCATCTTATTAGCCACACCACACCACGTTATTAGAGACAAAGCCTGAAAGAGAGAGAGAGACCTACATGTGGAACTGGAAGTATGATGATGTTCACCCTAACCCTTTCGTAATTGTCTATGTAATATTATTATATTACCCACATTACGATTTCAGCAGAGCGTCAGTTTGCCTGCGAATAATAATACTTAAGCGGTGCACTGCATGCATACTAATATCACGGTGAGTATTACGTACACGTATTCCCTCACCAAATTACATGTTAATAGCCTCTATGTTTAATTATTTCCATTGCTCTCTATTCGATTCGATTCGATTCGATTGCATCTACAGATAGTCATAATTTCAGTCGAAAGCAGAAGCACAGGCCAATACCATGGGTAAAGTTAATGTTAAAGTTACAGTTAAAGATAAAGATAAAACCGATTCGGTCCTAGTCTTTTCTTTAGTCTGTTTAGTATTCATAACGTGGATATATGTATATACCTACGTTACATATATCCTAGTATGGAGTGCATCATGCAACCGCTATCGTTGCACTGTATATTGCACTGCGTATTTATCTATATTGAATTAATACATTGACATAAAATTTGAGACTCGGGAGATTAACATAATCCTAGTAATTGTAAATAGATTGGGAATACACATGGAGTAGCTTTGATATGAATAGTGTTGGTGGGACATAGCTGTGGCGTCGTTTGTATGCATAATGTGCGAATGATAATCATGGAGGATGTTCATATTATTGGTTCGTAATAGATAATTACTGTACCAATGAATTGGTGATGCCAGCCTGGCGTTGTTGTGTCGGATCTTTTAAGTCTTCATTCCTTTTCGATGGTTGGATTCGGATTCCCATTTGTAATTTAGAAAAGCTAGTTACAGCGTAGTATGTAGTTGCGTAGAATAATTATGTGCATGCGTCGCGGGTATTTACACATTTGTATACGGAGTCAAGTCATTTGTATTTGTAAATCTGCTCGAGTTGCTTGTTGTGTTCTCCTTTGCAGTTCACGCTGTTCTCTAACTTAAATTTCCTACATATGCAGGTACATGTGCATGTCAGTACAGTGTTGGGGTATTTCAGTGGGTTGTTTGGTAACAGGCATTATGTACGTGTTTGAATATTGCAGAAGATGTACCTAGTCCCTATAATATGTACAATGGTTATAGATGTGATAGTTTTAGATCCAGTGTAATGTATGTAATACAGCACACAACATTGCATAGGTACTTTAAATAGAGTAGTGCCAAGTCTGTCGAAATGCATTGTTGGTGTACTATGTATAGATAGAGGATATAGCAAACCGATATTCCGACTCATGCTCATGCTATAAAATAATAATCATCATAATAATGTAATAGAATCCCCAATCTGGATTTTATTATGCTTTAATCTTCTACGATTCTGTGGAAACTCGGCATTCATTTTACAATTATAATCATTAGCATTAGTATTAGTATTAGTGGAGCAGAGTACCATAGTCAGCATTATTCTAGAAACTACACAGGAGCTATTAATATTAAAAATGTCCACCGTGTATGCATCTATATTAGTACTATGTAGCTATGTATAGTTGGGCTTCGTGCTCTCATTATTATTATTACTATTATTATTATTATTACTTTGAAAGTCACGTGCGTTGGCAGTTAAAGTGTGTATATATATCGTGGCATAGTACCTGCCTATGTGAGGTATTCTTGCTCTACCAGCTCTGTATATTGACGCATGCACTAATATTAGTTGAGAGATACTTATATAATTATTAGACTTGGAAATTAAAGTGAAGGACGATGAAATGACGATGACGATGGCTATGACTTGACTAAAACTGTTTTATAGCAGTGCCATGTACTCTTGCATTATTATTATATTATAATATCTCTTCTTGGCATTTCCACACTGAATCGTTTTATAGTGAGCTCAAGTGACTCAAGTCTATTTGGAATTCGAAGTGGATGTGTAGAAATCAAAGTCTTGGATACGGAATTAAATAAGTTGAAGGTAAACTACTGGAACAGTATACACTTACTGCATGTAATTACGAATTATGATATGATATTATTTGTTATTCGTGTTGGAACTGTGCTGTGGCTGTGGTCGTTGGATTTTTACGTGAGGTAGTACTTTTTCACTGGATGGTGGAGAACATGCTTGGCTTGAACCTACTATGTATTTACGTATGCCGCTAATTATTTAGTGTAAAAGATGGTTGTGAAGTCATTAGTCATTAGTAGGCTTTGGATTTTGCTTTGGCTTTGGCTGGGATCGACTTGACTTGACTTGACTTGACTTGGTTTGGCATCGTGGCTTTGGATACTTTGGTTTTATCGAGAAAAAACAAGTTGTTCGACTGTTCATTGTTCGTTGTTGAAAACATCTCACTTTGCCAGTCGTGGATTAAATACGAAAGTAGATTTGATCGTGGATCAGCCCTTTGTCTTTGGTAATTTTATGATAACTTAAATTAGATCCACCTACCTACGATCGTTCGATTGAGAATTAAAAATCGAAACTTATGAAGATTACATGGAGGATTGTGTTCTGTGGTGGAAAAGTAGACTAACCTGTTAATTGTCTGAGAATAGAATACAGATAGAGGCTGTAATAGTAATAGTCATGTTAATGCTCATGCTAATAGTAATACTGAAACTGATACTAAGCCTACCAGGGAATGGATTATGATTACTGAGCCACAGCTCAGGACTGACTGTTATTGTTATAGTGCGATCATAATAATTGCATCACTAGCACTGGGTGCTATTAGATTACTACCGTTTCTTTATCTTCTTAAACACATTGACTATACCATTCTATCTGTATCTCATCTGTAGATTTAACGTGGGATAGAGATATATATATATTATAAGTACCTATGCATATACAGTGGCATAATATATGCTGTACAGTAGAACAAAGTGGATTTGGATAGAATTGAACTGAACTGGATTGGATTGAACCAGAGGAAAGTAGATGAGCTACAATAATTTATAAAAATGAAGCACATTCAATTGATTGCTGGTCAACATTGTTATCTCGTACATCGTATTGTATGCAGGTCTCAGATGATGCTGATGCTGTATTTATATAGTTATCTGATGAAAGGTGCAAATTATGGTTGATCTGTAATCCAAGATTTTTTCCCAAACAATCTTGGACCCTATAGACAATAGACAATTTATCTAGTATATACTCGCACTATAGCTTCCTAGTATCCATTAGTAGCTCACCTGTATTGAATCCTTAGCTTGGACTTTGGTTTTGACGGATGGAAAGTGGTTTAAAATTGAATAGGTGGTACCTGGGTGTTTATTATCCTCCCCATGAAAGTATTAATCGTTTGTAAAGAGTAAAGACGATGCTAATTCAAATTTTATTTTCGAGAGATAAAAACAAGTTGCTGGTTTTTTTTCTTGTTGTTTCAAGATGACGTGAATGAGCTATAGCTACATAATACATATGCGCTTACTTAACGCTTCGGTCTGTCTGTGGCATGGCATTATATCGCTTCGCTTCACTTTTCCTAGGTATTAGGTGTGTAGTCTAGTTTTATCTCTTGAATATGGACTGTTGACCAGCTATCTGCGTAGGGTAGGATAGAGAGAGAGAGAGAGGGAGAGATAGAAGATGAGATTGAGATGGGGAACCGAAAGACCAAGAATGATATGAGTGCGTACATTATAATAATCTTGCCCTAGCTTAGCTTCGCTTGGCTCTTGGCTTGGCTTGGCTGGCATCTTATAATCAAAGAAAATTATACAATGAGCTGATGATTTGTAGGATTAATCACTAGTTTGATTAGAACTGAGGAGAACGGAACGGAAGGCAGAAGATTTGGATTGGGATGGTGATGGTGATGCAGATGAGACTAGAATCAAGATTTCCCATTTCCATGTATTTTATATTGTCTGCTTGCTACTTGTTCTTGTTCTTGTTCTTATTCCCGTTCTCGTTCTCCTTTGATAGCTCCCCACACAGAACTGCTTCGAATGCATAAACATTCAATCAAAAATATTACGGATAAATATCAAGTAGGTAGTTTTATTTTACCTACTAATCTAATCATGGCTATTTCTTCCTTAGGTTGGTAGGTAGGTATATATTTATGATTATCACTTACCGTGTACTGTGTACATTCCGCTATATTTTATATTCCCTTGCTTTGCATTGTATTGTGTTGTACGTAGGTATTTACTGAAACGCTTAACATTAGAACGAATTGATTCTATTATAATTATTATAATAAATATTTGAAACCCTAGCGGACGTGATGTGTTTGCGTTGCTTTTGTCAGGTAAATAGGAATAAGTGAAGTAATTATAATATACAAAGATATGTAATCAACCGACAAGCACAACCAATAACCAACAACTAACATTAACATTAAACAACCAACCGTCCTTTCTCTCTCTCTCTCGCTCAATTATTGTATAACCATCAAAATTGGATTGGAATATCAAGTTTTTCCCCAAGAATATTTTTACAGTTTTTTGCCTTCATTTCATGCTTGAAATAAATTAATATTAATAAATTTATTTTGCACACCTGCATAAATATTTAAAATATTGCATATATGTAGGTACATAAGTAGTTAGTGTGTTTGGTGTGCAGATATCTGCAGTAGCAATGGATAGGGATGTAATTAAATAACATGTAGCTGACATCAAAATTGCAGAGTTGAAGCTTTGTTGTTTTTTACCTTTGCCTTCTTCTTGCTTTCCATTCTTCTTACTCTGGTTCTGGCTCTGCCTCCGTGCTTAGGTATGCATGTATGTATGTATGTGACTTGCAGTGAGTCAGTTGTCCTGAGGAATCGAAGTCATAGAAGTGCCAAGAAGTTGAGCTTCTCAACAAAAATCCCTTAACCTTAGAACGTCCTATTAATAAATACTATGGGATAATGCAAAATTTGCATATTATTTTGCATCTGTCATAGTTTATCCTAAAGGAAATTAATCAAGCATTCCTGCATAAATATTAGCATAAAAAAATTAATGACCTTAATTGGATTTTATAATTTTGATTTTTCAAAGCATAACTTTTGTCGAGAGAATTATTACTTTGTAAATATTGTAGCGAGGAATCATTACGATGATGATCGTTCCCTACAAAGCCCCCTATAGCCTTATTTGCTTTATATCGTTTGCGGTTGCTGGTTGTGTGCACAGCTCACCGTCTTATCGCTCAATTTATCATAATATTATTTTTATTAGTTAAATTACAAAGTGCTGATATTTATGAGTGTGGACATTGTAGTTTACTATCTACCTGCCCCCGACCCAGCCTAAAAGAAACTCATGTTGGCTTTCATTCCTTCTCAATGATGCTGTGTAAGTATTCTATTCGAATGTAATTTAATGCAAAGTGGTTGCTTGATGTTTGAGTATTTATTCCCCAGAATCTTTCTGTTACCGTTTAAATGGGCAAAATAAAATTGAAAGCATGTATTTATCGCTAATAAAAATTTATAAATTATGAATAGATTAGATAATTTTCTTACAAAAGCACCCAGACCACAGCTCTACCACAGGTTGGTAACGGACCAACATGATTTGATTGAAAGCTGATTAATAGGTTAGAAATCTTAGATTGACAGTTAATGTCTAGTGTAATGATAATTGTTATTATCCAGAGCGAGGTGCAGTTCAGAATCCAAGTATACTTGTGATAGTTTGTAGAGTGCATATACCTATGTGAACATTCTTGAACCTACCTATGTACCATCTACCAGTGCCAGCATGTGCACAAGTACAACTAACAGACTAACAGTAAGACTGACAGATAAATGGATGGATAGATAGATCAAGTCTGAGGCAGAATGAATAGGAAGTCAGTATGATTTTGACTCCTGCCCATAGCAGAACATCATCCAATTAACTATTATTATTTGATTGGAACAAATGGGTTACACTTTATTAGGCTACTTAGTTACATTTATTAAGATTATTATAGTTTTGTTTGTTCAGTTTGAATTTAAAAATCATGTGTCAACTTGGGCTGATATAATTACACATTCTGGTGCTGGTTCTGGCGCGGTCCGTGTATTCTGCGCCTTTACTTCCTACACTTAATTATATAGGATATACAGAAGGACGTAGGTACTAACATAAGCGAATGGTTTCTTGTGCGGAGGATCGCCATCACAGTGTCAATTTAATATGTAATGAGACATGAATACTGAATACTTGAATAGGTACTTGAATGATATCCCATGCTGCACAAGGCTTTGTCGTTGTACATAATGTGTAATGGCGTGGCGTGGCATGGCATTTAAGTAAATTTAAATATGTATAATGTTGAATAAAATGATCGAAATAAAGGAGTCGTGCATGTTCCTTTGTAAATTAATTTTTCCAGTTGTTCAACATTGCAATGGAATAATACTATTGAGAAGAAAGTATCATTAAAAATTATTGACATTAAGTTGTTCATAATATAATTTAGTGTTAGCATAAACGACTTGAAGGATTATTAAATCAGAATCAGTTCATTTGTCCAAAGTTGTTGTATTGCAGTGTATTAGTGACCACACCACCAATCCACAAGTCAACAAGGAACGAGAGATGCTCGTCAGTCAGTCAGTCAGCTTGAGTTAATGCTATTTAATAGACTACCTCTTGAATTCTGAGTCTTTACATTTTAGATGACATACCAAACACAGCCACACCACACCATACACTTATAAGCTTACTTATGCTTACGCTCCTGCATACAATAAATTCTTGATAAATTCATGTCTCTCAAGGAGTTCTGGTGGAGGGTTTGCAGGAACAAAAGTGTTTAGGTACGAGTACATAAAGTAATTGGACTTGTAATAATTCTAGCCTTAGTAATCTCATGATAAGTCGAAGGGAGGAGGAGGACATATTTATTTTATTTTATTTATCAAGTAGGTAGAAGGGTATGATGCACATTTTCTTCCCGATCAAGCCCAGTCCAATGGGAATTAAATATTAAGTTAGTTAATAAACACAGTTTATAGGCTGGGCTTATTTTAGCTCCATGTGTACATATCCCTATTATTACATTCTTAATCTTGCAAGTAATTTTAATTGTCTTGATTGAATCGAAGATGTCTGGTCTTGGTCTTGAGTAGTTAAATTGTTGAGTCCAGGACTTTCCACAGAATATACTGTTATGTCTTTCTGTCCATATGAAACGCCTATAATATGTACACTTGATTCGGCTTTAATCACATTATGTAATGTGATTGCAATGAGGTTACAGGCGGATTACATGTCTAATGAATTACATGAAATGAATGAAACCATATTAAAAGTTTTATAAGGGCGTAAAATAATTTCATAAAATTTTTTGATTTTATTAAAAGGCTGTGTTCTCATTATGTATAGCTGATATAGTGCAATTGATACCTACT